>PVKH010020404.1:0-14583 GCA_004027955.1 Chaetophractus vellerosus | reverse complement strand
ACGGGCAGGGCAGGTCGCCCGCGGATGGAGCGCAGCCAGCCACCCGCGAACTGAATCAAGCGCCGGCCGTGAACGGACGCAGAGACCGCCCACAAGCGGGGAAAGCTGCGCCTGCGCAGTGACCACTCTCGGCGCGTCGCCGCAGCGGGGGGAAGGGGAGATATGTAATAAAATAAATAAATCTTTAAAAAAAAAAAAAGATAGTTGAGTGCGATATTCTTGCTGTCCTGATTTTGTGATAATCAGTGTAGGATCACCATTAGCTATATTAGAAACCATGCATGTATCCCCAGACCTAGTTTTTCTCTCTAGGTCTGGTTTTTAGAATGCTGGTGATAAACTAAGCCTGATTTATTGTATTACCATCCGGTATGGGAAAAGACTGTAACTTTGGGTATCTTTGATCAACCTTGAGAGATTGAGCAGGGGGACAGATGTGGCTCGGGTGGTTGGGCGTCTGTCTCCCATATGGAGGGACCTGGGTTTGATCCCCGGGATCTCCTGGTAAAAATAAAAAAATATATAGAAGGCATGTGGGTCTCCAGGCCCTGCGAGCCACACAGCAAGATGATGATGTAACAGAGTGACACAAGGGAGAGCCAAGACGAGACGCACCGAAAAACCAGGAACTAACGTGGCACAGGCAGTAGGATGCCTCTCTCCAACGTCGGAGATTCTGTGGATCAAATCCCAGTGAAGACGGGAGGAGAAGGATGAAAAGAGAGGGCAGGAAACGGACACAGAGAGTTGCCCAGCGAATGGACACAGAGACAGCAAAAACGGCGGGGAGGGGGGAGGAGGGTAAAAATGGATAAAAGTAAATAAATCCTTAAAAAAATGTATAGGGGAGGAAGATACGGACTATAATTAGTAGTAATACTTTGACGATGCTCTGTCATGATTTGTTAACAAATGCTTCACAACAATGCAGGGATTTTTGAGGGGGTGATGTGTGGGAGCCCTTTATGATATGCATGTTTGTTTTGTAAGATCACGTTTACTCAACACTTATAGTTTATGTATGTTTATATATGAGTGATATACTTCAATAAATTGTTTAAAAACAAAGTTGATTCTCAAAAAGTCGGAGACCACATTTTCAGCTATAGTTATTAAATCTCTATTACAAATACAGTTTGCCCTTAGGATAGCACAGGACATGAATGATACCTGTTAATTGACAATTTTAGCTTCTTGCTGCATTACCTCATCTATCAATTATTTTATCAGTCTTAGGATGTTCCAGCACTGGAGACTTATTCGTGATAATCCAAGGATGCTAATCAGCTAAGGATACTCCCAACATGTTCTTGACAGTTAAATGTTCTGACAATTTTGTCTTAACGTGTTCTCCAGCTGAATTATTTTATTGGGTTAGCAGTCTTCTGAGATGGTGGAAAGTTTGGTTCCAATCATTTATTTTAACTGTGATTCTGTAAATAGTATTGGTGTTGCTATAGTGCCACAAAATTCCATCATTTGGAGTAAAATTTGGTGTAGGTATCAGTGCCAAAATGATTACAATTTATCATAGTATGGGTACTATGAATACAGTACGTAAAGAGTTATGCTAAGTTTTTAATCTAGTAACAGAGGCTTTGTATAGTTTTCTCACCTGTGTATATAATTAGGTAGGAAAATGCTTCTACTCTAGTGGAAACATCTATTCTAGTGAAAAGAGACAAAACTACCTACGTTTGACTCCCAGCTTAGCCATTTACTACATGTATATCATACTGTATGATCTTGGGAAAATTAACTTTGAGTTAAAATTTACATACAATAAAATGCACACATCTTAAGTATATAGCTTAAATTTTTACTTACGTACATTCCCTTTAACCATCGCCCAAATCAAGGTATAGAATACTTCCGTCACCCTAAACAATTTCATCTTCCTCCTTTCCAGTCAACTCGTTTGCCCAGTGGTAACTACTATTCTGATTTTTAGCATCAGAAATTAATTTGCTGTTCTACATCATATAAATGGAGTCTTACTGTATGCTGTCTTTTACATCTGGCTCCTTTTGCTCAACACAGTGTCTGTGAAATATAGCCATGTTGTATGTATCAGTAATTTGTGTGTGCTTTTGTAGTCTGTTACATGACTACACTACAAATTGTTTTTCCATTCTCTTTCTTATGGGCATTTGGGTTGTTTCTAGTTCTGGACTATTATGAATAAAGCTGCTATGATTATTTTTCTACAAGTCTTTGGTGAACTTAAGCACTCAGTTCATCTCAGCATATACCCAGGTGTGAAATTGCTGAGTAATAGGATAGGTGTATACTTAACTTTATTAGAAACAACTAAAGAATTTTCCAAAGTGGTTGTATCATTTAATATAGCCAGCAACATTGTAAGAGTGTTCTATTTGTTCCACATCTTCACCAGTACTTCGTGTAACCTGTCTTTTTGATTCTAGCCATTCATTGTGGTTTCAATTTATATTTCCCTGTTGACTAGGAGTGTGTGCCTTTTCATATGCTTACTGGCTATTTCTTTCTTCACCTGTTTACATCTCTACCCAGTTACAGTCTTGAAAACTGGTAGAAAGGTTGTTGGAGAAGAACTGGATCAAGGGATGGGGTGCTCTGTTGATGTGCAGTGGTGACAGCAGAGTTGTGGGCATAGTATATCCTTTCTCTAAATTATAGTCCTTTGGGTCACTGATTATATTCACTAGGGGGACATTAGTTGCTGTTACAAACACCAAAACTTAAGTATCATAAAAAATAATAGAAGTCCATATTTTTGCCCGCATGACTGTCCAAGAGGAATGTGCCAGGTGGGTGGTTTAAGAATCCAGGCAACCTACGTCACCCAGCTCTGCCATCTTTGATACATGGTTTCCAAAGTCTGCATTGAGCCAGAGAAAGGGAAGAGTGGGGGTGGAGGGGAAGTGGACATGTGGAGATTTTTATGTCAGACAAGGAAATTGCATGTGTCTTTTCTCACACACTACTGGCTCAAATATAGGCATGTCTAACTGCAAGGGAGACTGGGAAGTGTTTACCTAGCATGCTCAGGAAGCTGGGAAACGGTTTGGTAATCAGGTAGTCATCTCTGCTAGTACTGATGAAATGGGAAGTTCTCAGGGATGGTCAAAGGATTTCTGTACTGAGTCAGGACAAAGACTGACCTCTTGATCTGCTTCAAATAGCAAGGAATCTGTAAACTGCTGAGAGTATCTTAAATAAGACTTTCCATTCTCTGCTTTCTGCAGCCTGACTATGCTCCGGGAGTCAGATGTGACAATAGAAATACAAATAACTTAAACCCATCCTGCGATGACATAAAATATTTGGGTGAAAGCTTTTCCCTAACCATTTTAATTTTATCTAATATTTACAAAAGAAATACAATTTAGAATAAAGTAATAAAAATTATTTTCTCTTTTGTTCATGTTCCAGGGCCTTATGATTTTTAAAACTTTTTAAATGTGTTTAAGTAGTTTCACTTATAGAAAACTACTAAAACTGTCCTTTGGGAAATGTAAAGCTGTATCTTTGACACATTTCCCTTGAACTGTAAATTACTCCTAACTTATTGGATTTGCCAAGGCATTCCACTGTTCTTTGGGAATTGAAACCCTCTGTCACTAAGAGATTGTCTTAAATCATTTTAGACTCTGGGTCAGCAATCTCTCTGGCTCTTAAGAGTCCTGTGCAGATGGTTTTAAGATTGAGAGAGGGAGAAGAAAGAAAGGGAACAGAAAGAAAATGAACATCAGTTGAGATGCAGTAGAACTACCTCAATACTGTGCTCGCTTTGGCAGCACATATACTAAAATTGGAACGATACAGAGAAGATTAGCATGGCCCCTGCGCAAGGATGACACGCAAATTCGTGAAGCGTTCCATATTTTTTTTTTTTTTAAAAAGAACTACCTCAATACTTAATTAAATGGTCCTGTGTTGTCTGAACTTTCCTTGGGAAAATTGTCACCTCAAAGCAGATCTGTCAAATAGAAATATAGTGTGAGCCACATATGTAGTCACTGTATCCCAAATTTCAAGATGTAATCAATATAAAAATTATTAATGAGGTATTTTACTTTTTTTGTTTGATACTAAATCTTTGAAATCTGGTGAATATTTTACCTGTATATTACATCTCAATTTGGATGCTAAATTTTCACTGAAATATTTGACCTGTAGTTAGATTTTATAAAATTTACAGCTAATAGATTTACATACCTGGGTTATTCTAAACATAAGTTTTCCAATAGCTGAATTGAGTGTCAGTTTTTAAATTTAAATGTAGATTATTAAAATTTAAAGTTCAGTTCCTCAGTTGAGCTAGCCATGTTTTAGGTGGTCAATAACACATGGCCAGTGGCTACTATATTGACCAGTGCAGCTCTATATCTAAACTATATGCTCAGGAGGGAAGAAATTTCTGTCTGGCACTGGAAAAGTGCTCAAAATAGAGTTGATGGATTTTTTTAAAAAGTAAAGCGTAGGTAGAATTCAAAATGGGACTTCATTAATATTTCAGCTAATTTAATTGAGCTCCTGGAGTGAAGCCAGCTTCCAAAACTAACTCTATCTCTAAAACTCAGTTGTTCCTAATAAGCATTCAGAGTGCAGCTCTTTAGACCAAAATGGCTGTGCCTTTTGGGGGTGTGGCTTTTTCTAGCCCAATGGCTAATAACTCTAGTCATATTGCACATTAATTGCCATATAGAAGATTAAACAATTATGAAAAATAAAATTCAATTTTCCCCGTCTATAATCCACTGATTTGGATTGGGGGATTGCAAACTAAAAGAAAATATTAAAATGATTAAAGTTGAAATTCTGACAAAAATAATCATAGATCCCATTCTATGTCACTCTACAGAGGAAACTATTTTGTATTTATAATAGGTCAAGAGGAGATGAAAGGAAGTTATAGGCATACACGTCTAATTTACAAATTCTAACCTGCAAAATATTCTTTACTGTGGAAAAAGGATTCCGTATTCTTTGAGAATGGGAATCTTATACTCTAATGCCCTATGTGACTTTTCCACTAGTTAGCCAAACTGTAGTTCAATGCTCTACTCAGGTTGTACTTCTTTCATAAAGTCTTCCTTAACTACTATGGTCCGCATTGCTCCCTCCCTTTCCTGTGCATGTATTCCTTTCTCATGTAAGAGCCAAATATTTTGTCATCCAAATATGTATCTACACTTTTGCAAATTGTTTTCCATTTGATTAATGAGTTCTGTCATGTCTAGCACATTCAAACCAGTGTTTGATAAATAGCAGTTGCTCAACATTTGTTTTGAGTACATAGAACAATACAGAAATCCTGGTTAATGAATTTAAGGACCTCTTATTGTTCCCATGCTTTGTGCACAGATAAATTGCTTTACTTCATTCTGTTTGATCTGAGTGAGGAGGCTATTCCACATATTTTCTCAAAGCCTATAATTACTCTTACGTAGTCTGTGCTCCACATTTTCCCACATTCTAACATATGTGAAATCAGGATGCATTTTACAATTGATGTCATCTTATAATTACTGTCAGCCTGGTAACAGTTGTGACCTAGTTGTTTGAAAAACTTCCATTGACACTTTTTGGTAAAATCAAAGTACCAGCATCAAAAAGTCTTAGATCTGATGCGATGTGGTATCTTTTTACATCACCTTATCTTCATAAACAGTGCCTACATAAGATCTTGAATTTGGCAGTTTATCTCTTTGGCATCTCCATTTTAGGATTTCCTAACATGTTTTGGTGAGATAGATGTAGATATAGCGTCTAGAAACATAAGGGAATATAATAGGACATTTTGAGTAAGATAGCCAATGACTAGTGGTTCTTTAAATTTTGCTGTCCCATAATTCATTATGAGAATATTCCAAGACAATTATTTCTCAGCCACCTGAAAAGAGCAAGCTTGCTTTGCTTTTCATTTGTTTTTGGACCAAAGTCCCTCATTCTGTAAAAGTCAACATAGTTTTAAAACACCTATCAAATCTTTTTTTTTTTTTCTCTCACTGATGTTTACCTTTTCTAGGACCTCTAACCATGGCAGGCTTTTTGAACTTTGCTTGAAATCTTGTAGTGACTTTGGGGAACAAGTGACAGACGTGACTGAAAATGAAACTTTACCCATTTGGCTCATGGGTCTAACTGAAGAAGTTGTGACAAGACTGCGTATGTGAAATGGGACATTTCAACATACTCCATGTTAGGGCTGCCATGAGCTGTTCCATAAGCTCAATTAAACCGTGGAATGTTCTGTGAGCTTCTGCAGGATCCAACTGGAGCCATTTTCCAAACCCCAGCTATTAACCTGTCCAGGCTCAAGAGTTTGGAATAAGATTCTGATGAAATCATAGTGGTTTTCTTCTGCACTGTCTGCCATTTATCTTCAATGCAATTTGGAAACCAAATCCAAATGGTAGATAAGAGGAGAAAACTGAAGGTTCCCGAGTGACCACATAGGAAAGGGGCGAGCCAGGGCCCTTTTGTAGTAAGAAGAGCAAATCTTGGGACACTGGCCTTGATAGCCCCAACTGCCACGGACTGAACCAGAGGCTCAGGCATTGGAACCCTTGAAATGGACTCTACTGTCTTCTTTCTTGTTATACCCTCCATAACCTTTCCATATATTTCTCTCTCTTAACATGCCCCTCAGTCTGATTATTCTGATGTGCCTATTAATATGCATGTTAATACCTACTTGTTTTCTGCTTTCTAAAAATCTGTTATTTAGTGCTGTGAAATAACCCCAAAATGTAATGATATAAAACATTTACAGTTTCTATGGGTCAGGAATCTGTGTGTGGCTTAGTTGGGTGCTCTGATTCTCTGTCACAAGGATGTAATCAAGAATGTTGTTGTCTCAGGACTCAGCTGGGAAAGGATCTTCTAGGCTCACTCCAGTAGTTTGGCAAGATTCATTTTCTTGTGGGCTGTTGGAATGAAGGACTAGGTCCCTTGTGAATGATTGGCCAAAAGCTGCTCTCAGTTCATTGAAACATGTGCCTGTCCATAGCACAACTTACAACATGTTAGCTGGCTTCATCAGAGCAGGCAATTGAGAAAGGACGAGAGTGTGAGAAGGATAGAAGTTATAATCTTATAACCTGATCTCAGAAGTGACATCACATTACTCTTGCTGTATCTTATCTATTAGAAGTAAGTCACTAGTTCCAGCTCACACTCAGGTAAGGAGTAATGTGAAAGTGTGATTGACAGGGTGAGATCATTGCAGGTCATTTTGGAAGCTGTCTACTGCAGAATGTAGATTATTAAAATATTGAGTGAACTCTAAATCTTTCACACACACAAATGATACACAGTTTAGAACAAGGGTAAGGAGTGTGAATCCTGTTCCACAACTTTCGAATTAATCTCACAATTTTAAAAAGTCACATTGAATCTGATAACTCATCCTGTTGAAGTGTCTGGAAATTTTATCGCAGTCATTATCGGGGTTTATCATCACTGCAATACATACATTCAGTTGTGCTGAGGTCATAGGGTCATAAAGCACCAACAAACACTGAGAATGCCATTCAGTTATTGATCATCTGTCCACATTTTGTTCTCTTAGCCCAGGTGGTCAGTGACTTCAGGTCCAGTGGCTTTGCTGGGGCACATGGTCTTTGCAAAGTGTGAGAGCCCCTTTCCAAAAGACCTGGCTACCATTGGTGTACCCTTCAGTTAACTCCTTTAAGCCTGGCTACTGAGGAGCCCAGGCCTCCAAATATATTGGGACCTACAAATCCTTGACTGCTCCCCAGTCTAGGGTGGGGAGTTTCTTCCTCTTCCCTCTCTCCCCTGCCTGAGGTATGTTTACCATGAATTGGCTCTCCCTAAAGTCTAGAGGAGTCACTGACTTCAAGCAGACATTTCTGTCTGTGCACATCCCTGAGGCAAAGGAATAACATAGATCCTGGCTTTTTGCTTGTAATAAGGAAATAGGGAAAAAGTGGAGCATAAGCATCCCAAAATTCTGGGCAAATGTAAACAAAATCTCTTAGAGACCCACCTAAGTATTGTTTTTAAACCAAGCCATTAATAAGCTCTCCTTATAAAAATGGCGTTCCTTGCTTATCAGAGCTGAAGGATTGAGATTATACTCATACCCTCCCACTTTCTGCCTGTATATTCTCTAGAGAAACAGAACAGACAGAACAGATATCTGTAAGTATTAAGAGATTTTAAAATAAGAATTGTTTCATGACTGTGGGAATAGACAAGTCCAAATTCCATAGAGCAGGCCACAAGCCGAGAACTCTGATGAAAGTTTACAATGAATTCCCCAGGGGAAGCTGGCTGGCTGAAGTAGAGATGGGAATTTTTTTTCTGGCTGCTGAAAGAATCACTTCTTTTAAATCCTTCAGTGATTGGATGAGATATCTCTCATTGTTGAAGGTAATCTCCTCGGTTGATTGTAGTTGTAATCAGCCATCGGTGCAGTCAAAATTACTGATGATTTAAGTCCACAAAATATCCTCGTAGTAACGGGCCAGTGCTTGCTTGACTGAACAACTGGGCCCTATAAACTGGCCAAGTTGACACATGAACTTGAACCATCACATTGCTCAACAGTGAAAGTGCTCATTGTTTTTGTAAATACCCTTTTTTTTCTACGTAATGTCAGCATGCATTGCTCTAATTACTGCTTCGTGTATCCTGGTTAATGCAGGTAGTTTCTCCAAGCAAAAGACCATCTGACCTATAGAGACTTCATAATTCTTAGCCTTACTTTAATTGCCAAGTAATTTAACTGACAGTGTTTTAATAAAATGGAGGACATTCTCTTTCCTCAAGAATTACCCAATCCTTTCAGCTAACATCCCTGTGATTTTTTTTTCCTTTAAAAATCTGGATCCTATCAGATGAGGTTCACAAAAATTCATTTACAAGATGTTTTTGGGAAACATTTTACTGCAAGACAGGTAAATGTTAAATAGTTCTAAACATTAAAAATATACTCTTAACCAAGCATCATCTAGATGGAAACACCTTTGTGTAATCTGTCAAGTAAAATTAATTTTTCTTTAGTCTTTTATTTTTTCAAATGTCAAAAAACTTTGACATAGTTCTATTATTTCATGGCCTGAAATGATTTTTCCCATAACTTAACTAATGTTGAATTTCTGCTCCAGAAATGTTTTTCATATTTAAAAACTATCTGGAGACTAAGTATTTAAGGGTTAATATTAGGTCACAAGCACTTTCTGTTTCTCTAATTTCTTTTAACCTTAGCATAAAAAATTCAAATATATACATGCATTTAGTTTAAAGATTCAAAAATTCTATAAAACTTCTTACAAAAAACAGTCATGCCCTATCTCAGTTATCTATTGCAACCTAAACTATCCCAAAATGTAGTGGCTTCAAACATCAACCATTTTATTATTTCTTGTGATTCTGTGGGTTAAGAGTTTAGACAAGGCACCATGGGATGACTTGTCTCTGACCCATGTGATATCTGTTGGGCTAAAATGTACAATATCTGGTGTCTCAACTAGGATGTCTCTAAAGGCTGGGGGCTGGCTAGAATGGTTCAACTGGGAACATATACACTGTGTTGTACAGTCTTCCTATTGGCTGGGTCCCTTGGCTCTTCATGTAGTCTCAGGACCTCTTCTTTTCCATCTGGTCTCTGCATGGCATCTCCAGCAGATAGCCAAATTTCTTACATGTCAGCTCAGGGTTTCCAAGAATGCAGAAGTAGAAGCTGCTTAAATTTCTTAAGGATTAGATCTGAAACTGGCAAACAACATTTCTGCTGCATTCTATTGTTTAAAGCAAGTTTTACGGCCAGCCAATATTCAAGGGAGGAGACTACACAATACACAAATCCTAGGAGGCATGGTTCATTGGGGGGGCACTGAAATAACTACCATACATCCCCCATATGATCCTTTGGGATTTATCTCCATTTCTCTAAATAAAATGCCACTAATCATAATTCTTTGATTATATTGCCACTTCTTGATTTTTTTTCCCTTTGGTTTAGGCATCATTTGTTTCCTATTGTGGAATATGAGGCTTTAGCTGTCTTTCACCACCAGCATCCCTATCCCACTCAAAACACACATGCATTCTCCTTGTTTATACCCACCAGCCTCCAAATATGATTGATTTTTAAAATATTCAATGTTTATATTATTAAGATTAGGTAAATGTCCATTGCTATACCACATATTAATCTCTTGCAAATTTTCATCTCCCCTTGTGTTAATAATGTACTTGATTTTAGTTTGCTTGGTTTTCTATGAATTAATCATTTAAAACTAATATTTCTGCTACTTGCTTCCACATGCTCAGCTGCTTCAATTACATCTTTTTGAAGAAATCTGGATATTTCCAACCTGCCTCTGTACTAACTGCTTTGATCTTGGGGTCTTCCTTGATCATCATCCTGGGGATTCCTTTCCTTTCTTTACTCTGTTTGATCCTCTAAATTTCTACATTTCATATATTTTTCTTCTCTATTTTACAGTCTTGTTTTGATAGAGTACATCCTTTAGCAGCTTCCTAAGACATGGGGGATGAATGTTTACAATTTGAATTCTAAAATGTCTTTATTTTATCTTCATACTGCTATAATTCCTCTTTTTGGAGCCTTCTGTTAAAATATAACATGTCAGAAAAGACCACATGTTGTATGTGGCTTGATGACTTTTTGCAAACTAAACACACTTTCATACAAAGAAAGGAACATTATCAGTACCTCATATACTCTCCTCAAATCATCATTTATTTTTAATTGTACCCCAATTCACAGAAGGAGAAGGAAAAAGTGGTTTCCCTAATTTCAGGAAAACCTAAAGGTTTTATACTGGTTGAGTTAATCATAATAAGATCAGTAAAATCAAAGGCAATGGGCCAATATAAAGGTGATGAATAAATTCAAATTCAGTTCTAAACAATTTTCTGCTCTCCTTTCTTCTGTGACTCAAGTTGCAGGTATGTTAGACTGCTTGATTTATTTTTAAATTTTTTATTAGAGTAGTTTTAGGTTTACAAAAAATGCATACATAAAATAGAGTTTCCATATACCATCCTATTAACACCTTGAATTGGTTTGGCACATTTGCAGTTGAGGAAAGAACATTCTTATAATTGTACTGTAAACTATAGTCCATGTTTTACTTTAGGATTTACTGTGTTGTACAGTCCTATGGATTTTTTTTTAAAGATTTATTTACTGCCCCCCATTGTTTGCAGTTGCTGTCTGCTCTCTGTCCATTTGCTGTGTGCTTTCTGTGTCTGTTCATCTTTAGGAGGCACTAGGAACTGAACCCAGGACCCCCTTGTGGAAGAGAGGCGCTCAGTCATCTGAGCCACCTCAGCTCTCTGTTTTGTTGTGTATCTCATTGTACTTCCTCTTTGTGTCTCTCTTGTTGCATCATCTTGTTGTGACAGCTCGCTGTGCCTTCCCACCATTCCAGCTCGCCTTCTCCAGGAGGCACTGGGAACTGAACCGGGGACCTCCCGTGTGGTAGGTGGAAGCCCAATTGCTTAAGCCACATCCGCTTCCCAGTTTTCTTCTAGTAACATACAACCTAAAATTTCCCCTTCTAAACACATTCAAATATATATATTTCAGTGCTGTTAATTATGTTTATAATATTGTGCTTCTATCACCACCATTCCTCACCAAAACCTTTTCATCATTCCAAACAGAAACTGTACAATTCAAGCATTAAATCCTCATTCCCTACACCCACCTCAGCCCCTGGTAACCTATATTCTTACGTCCTGACTCTACTAATTTACTTATTCTGATGATTTTGTATCAGTGATATCATACAAGATTTGTCCTTTAGTGTCTGGCTTATTTCTTCAACATGATATCATCATGACTCATCCATGTGGCATATATCAGGACTACATTCCTTTTTACAGCTGAATAATATCCTCTTGTGTGTATATACCACATTTTATTTATCTATTCATTACTTGATGGACACTTGGGTTGCTTTCATCTTTTGGCAAATTTTGAATAATGCTGCTATGATGAACATTGAGTCCCTGTTTTCAATTCTTTTGGATATATGCCTAGAAGTGCGATTGCCAGGTCATACAGTATTTCTATATTTAACTTTCTGAGGAACCACCAAAATGTCTTCCACAGCAGCTGAACCATTTTTCATTCTGTATTAGCCAAAAGGGGTGCTGATACAAAATACAGAAATCTGTTGGCTTTTATTAAGGGTATTTATTTGAGGTAGAAGCTTATAGTTACCAGGCCAAAAAGCGTGTTACTTCCCTCACCAAAGTCTATTGCCATGTGTTGGAGCAAGATGGCTGCCAACATCTGCCAAGATTCAGGCTTCCTGGGTTCCTCTCTTCCTGGGGCTCATTTCTTTCTGGGAGCAGCACCTCTGTTTTCTCCACAAGGTCAGCTGTAGACTATGAGGTTCTTTAGGCTTTGCCTCTCTCCACAAGGCCAGCTGTCAACTCTCAGGTGACCTGCTGTCTCTCTCCCTGAGGCTCATTCTCAGCTTCTTTGTTCCTCTTTGTGCTTACTTCCAGGGCTCCAGCTTAAAAACTCCAGCATCAAAACTCCAACTAATTCCTCTGCTCTGCCATGTAGTTTTATCTGTGAGTCCCCACCCACCAAGGGGGCAGGGACTCAATGTCCTGCTGATGTGGCCCAATCAAAGCCTTAATCATAATTTAATCACACCCAGGCACAGACCAATTTACAAACATAATCCAAAATCTATTTTTTGGAATTCATAAACCATATCAAACTGCTACACATTTCCACCAACAATGAATGTATCACTCTTTCTCTACATCTTCTCCAAACTTGCAATTTTCCATTTTTTAGTAGTAGTCATTCCAGTGGGTGTGAAATGGTATCTCATTGTGGTTTTGATTTGCATTTCCCTAATGGCTAATGATGTTGAGCATCTTTTCTTGTGCTTTTTTGACCATTTATATATCTTCTTTGGAGAAATGTCTATTCAAGTCTTTTGCACATTCTTTAATTGGACTGTTTTTGTTGAGTTATACGATTTCTTTATATATTCTGGATATTAAACTCTTATCATATATGTAGTCTACAAATATTTTTGTCCATTGTGCAAGTTTGATTTTCCTTTCACGATAAAGTCCTTTGCACAAAAGTTTTAAAATTTGATGAGGCTCCATTTATCTATTTTTTCTTTTGTTCCTTGTGCTTTGGGTATAAAGTTGAAGAAACCATTGTTCAACACAAGGTCCTGGAGATGCTTCCCTATTTTGCTTCTAGGAATTTTAGAGTTCTGATTTTTTTTTAAGATTTATTATTTATTTATTTATATATTGCCCCCTTGCTGCTTGTGCTCACTGTGTTCATTTTTGCTTTGTGTTTTTCTTTGTCCGCTTATCTCCCCCTGCTGCGTCAGCTCACTGCGCGGCAGCTTGCCTTCACCAGGAGGCCCCGGGAACCAAACGCGGGGCCTCCCATGTGGTAAACCAGAGCCCAACCAATTGAGCCATAGCCGGTTCCCAGTTCTGATTATTATATTTTGGTCTTTGATCCACTTTGAGTTGGTTTTAGTATGTGGTATGGGGTGAGAGTCCATCTTTATCCTTTTGCATATGGACATCCACTTTTCCTAGCACCATTTGTTGAAGAGACTTTTCTTTCCAAATTGAGTGGACTTGGGACCCTTGTTAAAAATCATCTGGTTGTTGTGAAGCAATTTACTACACAGTGCATCTTGGGAATTCAGACTCAGGGCACAACAGAAACTTTCAGCAAATGACTGCTTCATTACTTACACAGCACAAAGTGTCCAAAAGAGTAGGAGAAGAAATCCTATCATTGCTAGTGTCCTGTGGTGGGTATAACTGCTTACATCAGGGTCAGTAGATGGCAGCTCTGCATGTCCCACTACATGTTGGAGAAGATGGACAAATCTATTCTGCTCATGTGTGTTACTTATCCAGTCTGGGGGGAAGGAGTCCTACCGCTGAGAATTCCTGCCTTGAATTCGCATCTGGGGCTGCTTGTTCCATTTCCCAGGTTTAAGTTCTGGTCGAGTCTTTTCATGAAACTTAACATCTCTCCCAGGTTGTGGAGTGGAAACAGACTTAAATACCTTGGCACAATAGAAGAGGAGGTGTTTTTCTTCCAGGTTGCCGTCAGGTCAAATCTTTAGAAAACAAAAGAAGGGAGTAGTAAATGGTCTTGACAGGGTGGTTGTGCAACTAATTCCTGTGGGAGACAATTCTCTGGGCATATTTGCAGTAACTTATTTTTTCCTTCTAAGGCCACCCAGCCTGTCTGCCCCTTTTCCGGAGCTATAATTTCACCCCTATTCCATTGACCTAAGTGTCTTACCCATATCATCTGCTCACTTCTACCCCTTCCTGATAGATAGGAATTGTCAGTACTCTTCGAAGGTGTCCCATCACTGTTCCCAAGGATACTGGCAGACCAACTAGGGGTAAATGTCACCCACTAACCTCCAGTATGCATATGTCAGGCCCTGTAAGTGCTACCCACTGGTTTGTCACCCCAGTGTGTTAAGTACTTCTAAACCGGCTTCTATCACTGCCCCCCCAATCTGGCAGCCCTAACCTGCACCCCCATCCTGGGAATTGTGTGGAGGGTGTAATGGC
>PVKH010020403.1:0-14598 GCA_004027955.1 Chaetophractus vellerosus | reverse complement strand
GAAAAGAGGAAGGAAGGAAGGAAGAGAGGAAGGAAGGAAGGAAGGAAGGAAGGAGAGGGAGGGAGGGGGAAAGAAGGGAGGGAAGGAGGGAGGAAAGGCGAGGAGGAAGGAGGAAGATAGGGAAGGAAAGTAGAGAGGAAGGGAAACATTTTCTCTGGAAATTCATGAGAATTAATCAGAATAGTAACACAAAGATCAAGTAACTATACCTCATGACACAAAGCCTACTAAATAATGAGAGACAATGTGGACCTGGGATCATATGATATAAAAATTTTAATCTTAACAAACAATAGTAAAATAATACCATTTAATCAGGTATGGTTTAGAGAGATAATCTAGGCCCCACTTAAAATGTTTTTAATCTCAGTATTAGTTGGGATCTTTATTTTTCCTGAAAATTATATGACAAAACTGGGAGTTTTCTGTGACTATAAATTGCCTGAGGTGAATTACCACAAAAGGTATATTAAAATAATGGAGTTGAGTTATAATTTAGAATTAACAAAAGGATTGAGACCAATAAATAAGAACACAGAACTCATTATGAAACAAAATCCCTACTGTTTTTCAGAGCATGGGGAACATTAGAGACAACAGGCAAGAAAGCACTTTGTATTGCTGTTGTCACTTGGTGATTGCCGGAAGTCATCAAACAAGAGGACAGAAGGGGTTTCATCAGCTGTGACAAGCTTTCTAAAAAGAGTCCATATAAGCAAATAGAGATTCAAAGGAATTTATTGCCAAAACATCTCTCATAAGCCATGAAAAATCAGATAAGGAAAGAAACAAAATCATGTATGGAATTACTTTTTATCTACACTGTAACTGTTTTTTGGGAATAAGATATCATAAGGTAGAATAAAATGATTTTGTGAATTTTGAGAAAACTATATCATATAAGTATAAAGAAATAAACATGGTTTTTCTCCAGTTCACTTCTCCCCATAGAAAAACAATGGAGCAAGATTTTTACATTGTCAAATGTTGAACAGTATTTATTTATTAATATTTATATGTTAATAATCATTGGATACTCCCCAAAATACTTTTTAAAAGCTTCATAATATAAAGATTAGAATATCAAAATCTTTTTTTGGGGACATGGGTTACCAAAGATATAATGGCCCGGTATCAACAATTTTTAGTATCTAAGTATATTTTGGTAAACACAGAAGAGTGTGAAAATATTCTCTTAGAAATGAAGAGAATTTTCAGCCAACTCATTCTGATGTAAATAAGCCATTGGATACAAAATATTATGGATTGAATTATGTCCCCCACAAAGTCCTGTGAGTGTGAATCCGTTTATAAACGTATTCTTTGAAGATGTCATTAAATAAGGTAAAGCCACATTGAATCAGGGTAGACCATGATCTATTACGAACAGAGTCCTTCTAAACAGAGGAAATTTTGACATATTTGTAGGAGAGGAGACAGACAGCCATGAGGCAGAGTAGAAGGATGAGCTATGGAAGGACGGTGTTTTGGTCAGCCACAGGAGTGCCTTTTGAAATATACCAAAGATTGGTCGGTCTTTATAAAGGGTATTTATTTGGGGTAGAAGCTTACAGTTACCAGGCCACAAAGCATAAATTTCTTCCCATACCCAAGTCCACGTGTTGGAGGAATATGGCTGCCGACGTCTCCAGGGTTCAGGCTTCCGGGTTCCTCTGTTCCCGGGGCTGCGTTTCTCTCTGGGCTTAGCTTCTGTTTCCTTCACGAGTTCAGCTGAAGACTATGAGACTCTCTGCGTTGCGTCTCTCCACAAGGCCAGCTGTAGCCTATCCGGCGATCGGCTCACTCCAACATCAGAACTGTTTCTCAAATCTGCTTCTCCAAATCTCTTCTCTCAATCTGCTTCAACTTGAGACCACCCCCACCGAGGGGTGGGGCTCAACGTCTCACTGACGTGGCAATTAATGCCCTACTCATAACTTAATCATGCCCAGATGAACAGATGAGCTTACAAACATAATCTAATTTATATTTTTGGAATTCATAATTAATTCAAACTCAAACCATTACAGACGGCATGCTATCACCAGAACCCTCCAGGCTTCAGAGAAAGCAGGGTCTGGAGACACCTTGATTCTGGGCTTCCACCCTCCTAAACTGTGAGATAATAAATTACTATTGTTCAAGCCTAATAGTTTATGACATTTCTTACAGCAGCCCTGGCAAACTAAGACCAAATGTTTATAAGAAAATGTTAAAATAGCACTTTTAAAACATTTATTTGGTTTTACCAACAGCAATACACTTCAGGCATGATTTTGGGAGGGTGTTTTCATGTTCAGCTGAGTATGGAATTTCTTTTGGTCCAAGAATATTTTATTTCTGCTACAAAGAGTGCTCTTACAATCTTGTCAGTCTTTGCATGACCCTGCCTTCTGGCTTCTCTCCCAATGTAAATTACTCTATCCACTTCATGTTTGGAAGTGCATAATAAAGACAGGATACAAAGTAATATGTGAAAAGATAAAGACATTTGTCTCAATTTCTGGCAAAGTTTAATTTTCATAAGCTACTAAAGACAGTAAAATGCAGCATTAGCATGCAAAATCAGCACATACAAAATTTTTTGTATTCGTTGAGCTTGGAACCTCATTCTTTTTCCCATATAATATTAGCTGTGCCTCCTAAGCAAGTGAATTCTAAGCCACACTTACTCAACATCTTTGGAATGAACAGAATGATCACTCAGTGCCTTTCTAATTCTAGACATGTACCTAAATGTATGACTTCATTTTACTACAATGAAAATTATGTTTGTTTTCAAATTTTGGCTTCTTTTTTATAGTACTGTAAGGCAGGGACACAAGATTACTGAAAGCTCATTAGCACAGCTCTCTTTTTAAAAAGAAAACTTATTTGGAAGATCAGTACTTGTTTAAGTAGCTATTTCCAAAACTTTAAAAAACACAAACATGATAATTTATGCATAAAGCAAGTTTGTGTGTGGGGGGGTGTTGATTTTAAAATCAAATTTTTGATCAAGTACCAAGATATAATAGAAGTGGCATTCCAAAGTGAAGTAGCAAATCACCATTAGCAGATTTATGAAGAAAAATATTTTGAAGAATCAGCTATATAATTTAATATACTTTAATCAAATCAATCCCACGAAAAGGGATCTCCATTTAGGGAGAAAGAGGGATTTGTGAGGTGTTGGTCTTTGGGGAAAGCTGTACATGGAGTTCCTATCCCTCCAAGTTTCATTCTCTCACTTCAAACCTAGTGAAGGAACTGGGGAGAGCTTCTCTGGAGCATTCTGGGGTAGGTAGGAGGATTAGGGACTGACTTCAGCCTGGGAAATCCTGAGGGAAAAAGACAGTAAGACTCTCCTAGCTTGTTGACAAAGAGAGAGTGCTGCCCTATCTCTGTCTTTGGCAGGCAAGGGACACAAAAATATTTTCTGTGGACAGGACATTGGTCAAATAAGAAAGGGAACGAGTGAGCTGGGATAGAACCATTTTATACTCTTTTACTCAAGAGGATTTCCTGGGAGAGAGAGGGGATTCCAGGACTGTTACTGTGTTGAGTAGACTATCAAGGACCCAGGGGCTGGAGGATCAAAAGCAGTCAATCAAAAGAAAATGGTTGCAGTGAAGGAGACCTTCAGGGAACTTCCAAAGAGCTCACCAAAGTTCATCGAAAAAGCAAAATGTCAATGTTAAACATCTGCCAGGCCCAGAGAGTTTGAAGGCAGCTTAGAGGGATATCAACCTGATTAAAGTGTTACGTTGTTTGGGAGTATCAGAAACTGGGAAGCCACGGAAATTGGGAGGAAGAGGACGAAGTGAAGAGCAAGCCTTGGGCTGGGGATAGTGAGAAGAATTTGACAACAAATCAACGTCTAGGACCTTGTATTCTGTTTACTAGATTGAACTGTGGATGTGAAATAAAATGACTATAGGATGTCTATTACCTAATAGTGAGCAGAAAAGCTATGGCATCTCTTGCAGTTTTCATTTAAGGACAGAGAGATATAAACTTCCTGAAGGAATTTTAAAGAAATGGTTGGAGATGAAAATGAAAGTGTGCTTTGATCACATCCCATAGCTTATGCATTAAACATACAGGTTTTATTATTAGGTCTTTAGTTAAGTAAGAATGTTCTCTTAAACAACAACAAAAGCAACAGCAACAAAACTGTGAATTTATTCCATTCTTCATTATTATTGTAACTTCTCTCCAAATATGAAAACAACAATTATTCAACTTTCCTTTAAAAATTACATTAATATTTTCACATATTTTAATTTTCTTGTTGGAGTTCATTTTATCTGACTGAGCATTTTATTACAAAAACAAATCCCAATTTATTTCCTCAAAATGTTAGCAAGGGATACAAAGAAGGAAGTAATGGCAAATTCTAGCTTTCATTCATTGAAGCAAATAAAAAGAAAAGAAAAATGAAAAATGAAAAGAAAAAAGGTAAAGACAAATCTGTGCACAATTCAGGACCTTTCTCTTAATATAAAATTAATTATATATTAATTTATGTTTTTTCCCCCAATATTCTTACAGTTTTTTGCTATATTTCCCCAATTTCTAAAGCCAGAATTTTTTCCTGGTGTCCACGGTATTTCCTTATTTGAACTATTTATGCCAGCCCATACACAGTTTCTTCATTTTCTCCATAATAATAATAATAATACCAGTTAACACTTATTAAGCACTACTATATACTGGATATTACACAAATATTAGTTCATTTAATCTTCAGAACAACTGACTGAGGCAGATATAATAATGGCTATCTGACACTAGTTAGGACAGGGAGATATGTAACTTGCCTGGCATAGTAGGTAGGAATTTCAGGATTTGACTCCACAGTCGGCTAACTCCAAAGCTGATCCATTTTCAGTAAGTTTACCTCCATCACAGTTGATGGGGCCAAAGTCTTAGACATATTTCCTCTTAAGTAGTGGTGGGCAGAGTACTGAAATATTTGAGTTTTGCCTTTAAGATACATATCTCTTCCATTGCACTCTGATTATTAATATAAACAACTGCATGTTTCCTTTAGAAAAGAGTGGCATAACTATTTATATACCCACAGATTCTTATGATAGGTGAGGTTTAGATGAAAATATTTATGTTTATTGAAGAAATTTATGTTCACTTTAGGTATTTCAAAATCCCCATATATAGCCTATTCTACCATTAGATTTTATAGTTCTGATACTCTTGTATAGGGCCTATGGTTAAATTAAACCCAGTGCCCATTCCTTCTAGCCAAAAGAAACAGAGAATGGCCATAAAATTGAGAAAGCAGTGTTTTAACTGGGAAGAAGGGATTAAGTTTTCATCATTTTGGAACTGTCATTAAAATCAGAAATATGGAAATTCTTGACTATGGTATAATTTCCACTGAACCCAATTATTTTGGCTTCCAAAATATGTTATGAGATTTTCAATGCTTAAGACATTTTCAAAATTATCACTATGTTTTTCCTTTACTTTTTAAAAATTGCCCATTTATTGTGACAGTCTGCCTTCCCAACTCTTTCGATTTAAATGCTCACTGACTCATGTGAGATAGTTAATGTGCTCCCCAAAAGAAAGCCAGATTATTAGGTAAATCATGCTATCTTGTTTTTGGAATTCCAAGAATAACATGATTTGGAAACGCTAATTACAACAGATTTGTTCCCTGTGGCCTGAAAGGAGAAAACACTTTCTGTCAAAGAAAGATGCAATTCTCAGTTTCTAAGTGAATTAGTCTCTTATCCTAAAATTTATCTCTATGATTTAATATTTTGCCTTCTTAACAATATTTTGGAATGAATAAAAAAAGAGATGATTTTTGCTAAAATGCTTTCATGAAACTAATTAAACCTCATTGGAAAGGAAAAACATAATCTATACTGTTAAAAAAAAAAAGCTGAGGTTGCTTTTAGATGATTATATCCTTAGCAGTTTAAATTGAGAGAACATTTGTCAAAAAGTCAAAATTCAGCATGCTAAAACATTTCTTATTAACTCTGGTTAGCCCTATTAATGACTTCAATAGAAATAAAAACAACTATGCTCACATGAAGCCAGGGGAAAAAATGAGATTTTGTTCCACTTAGAAGATCTTTCGAATGCATTATTGCCTTAAAACATTTTATATCGTTGCAGATAATTAGGTTGACATGAAATAGCCATTGTCAGAATAAAAATTTGAGTGAAAACAAATGAAATAAGGCTGCATAACTCCTTGACATATTTTTATTTGATTAGTTGGCTCATCAAATGAATTAGAGAGATAATAAAATTGACTAAAATTTTAGTTTAACATATGCCCTGAAGTTTTTCTTCTTAAAAGACTATTATGGTAGGGAGCAGATGTAGCTCAAGTGGTTGAGCGCCTGCTTCCCATGTACAGGATCCTGGGTTCAACTGCTGGTACATACAAAAAAAAAAAAAGTCTATTGTGGTATAGAAGGAAAGATACTATAAGTAGACAACTTATCCTTTAAAATAGATGTAGTTTTGATAAACAACAAAAACAAAAGCCCTGTGGACTAGAAATGAATTGGTGATCCATAAGTCTAGAGAGATTATGACATGGAAGGCAGTTCCTATTTCAGAATGGCTATTATTAAAAAGAAGCTACAGGGATATAGTTTAGCAAATAAATTATGTTATGCACTAAATGGCAACTCCAATTTGGTTGCTGAGGCTGAAAGCAGAGCTCTTTATAGTGTGAACCCTAGCACGGCTTAAAATATATTATTAATGAATTCGAATGGACTCATTGTAATATGTGCATTGAGTAAACTGAATTTGAAACAGAGATGAAAGAACCAAAAATACTGTGGAGTGATCAGCTGAGTGTTAAGTACAATAAAGAAATCTGGGAGCAATTACAGGTCAAATGTCAATTTATACATAAGCAGTATGATCATTTTAAAAGCAAGCAAATTGGGAGAGGATGTGACTCAAGCTGTTGAGCACCTGTTTCACACATGGGAGGTCCCAGATTTGGTTCCCGGTGCCTCCTGAAAACAAACAAACAAACAGCAAACAAATGAAAAAACCAGCTCAGAGAAGCTGATGTGGCTTTGTGGTTGAGCGCCAGCTTCCCACATACAAGGTCCTGGGTTTAATCCCCTTCCCTGGTACCTCAAAAGAAAAAAAAGCAAGCAAAGTAATAGGCCTGATATAGTGGAATAAAGTCTAAAGGAAATTTACTGGACCTGGTAAAAGAAAAATACAGAAGAAGGCCAGCGAATAATGTAGAAGTAATTACAGGATTGTCATTTTGGAACCCCTAATATTATCATTGTCCAAGTAAGGATTATTGCTTAGAACACTTAGGTTAGTGGTTGATGGAACACAGGGAACTGCAGATATAACCTCATTTTCAATATCTTCTGGTGGTAAAGGGGAAAAAATATAACTTTACAGTGGAACAAATAGTTGGTCCATACTTTAGTCTAATGTTTAATCTTGCAACACTAATGGCTGGTCAACCAGAAAATAAGTTTCCTGATGTGGCACAATATAGTATCCAACATCGCATCCTGTCTACCAAAAAAGTAGATCCAACTCCAGTTTGTAGGAATAACATCAGATAGAGGCACAAACCGGATAATGAGTGAGTTTAGAAAACTCTCATTATAAAACTCTGAGCAACTCACTGTGAAACTCTGGGTGAAGTGCCTTCACCTTTTGCCTCTGGGAAATTTAGACAGAGAGGTTTTGAAGATACTGATATAACAGAACCATTTAAGTTGAAGTTAAAGTTCCTTCACAATCTATCTGAATCCATCTCTCTCAATTTAGAGATAAGAAAAGGAAAAGTAGTTAAGTTCAAAGGCTACATAACCTAGTAAGACCCAGTGGGTGTTCTGCACCTGACATTTTGACTCATAAGACCAGTGCTCTCTGCACTGCGTCATGTCATTCTCCAGGTGACGGTGGTACCTCAAGCAGGTAGAATCCCCGTGACAAGAGGTGTTCAGGAAGAGGCTGGAGGATAATTTGAAAATGATGCTGCAGACAAGATTTAAACCGCAGACTTGAGGCTATGCTAGGTGAATGTCTTTAAGGTCTTCCTTGACTGTGCATGCTCATGTGAGTAATTCACAGCTGGAACTAGCAAGTTGTAGCTGAGCAATTTAGGGATCCCACCCCCATCCGTACTATTGTCTTTAAGAATGTAATTATTGCACAGGCAGTAATTAACAAAAAAGGCTGACAACTGTGGACAATTTCATAACGTGGCAAACTTTTTTTTAGCTCCCTAGGAAAGAATAATGAAAACATGATTGTTTATTTTTCATTACCTTCAGGTAACATTCACAGAAGAAGATGCATTTCTGTTCTGCTGTCAAATCCAATTGTTCAATCACTTTAGTTGTACTTCTTTAGGAAGTAAAATAAATATCACAGTCACAACATTTGCAACCAGTCTACAATACAGCAGCTTCATAACTGCTTAAGTAAAAAAAAATTTTTTTGGTAAAGTGTAAATTGCAATACAGATTTAAATAATTATTGCATTCACTTCTACAGTGACAGTCACAGTTGTTTTGTACTAAATCATGCTAGGTAGTTCTGATTTCCAAATGCAGTTAGAACTAAGGCTAGAGTCAACATATTCCTCATCAAATATGAAAATGAGGAGCAAACACGTGTCCTGTTTGGGGACACAAAAAAATGTTTGTAACAGATTAGGTCCTGGGCTTCCTCATGAGGTTATTATAGCCTTTTAAAGCACAATGTTGCCGTACGGGTCTTTCATGCCTGCTGGTAAGTCAATAGCCTAACAATTTTTTTTTTTTTTAAAGATTTATTTTATTACATATCTCCCCTTCCCCCCGCTGCGGCGACGCGCCGAGAGTGGTCACTGCGCAGGCGCGGCTTTCCCCGCTTGTGGGCGGTCTCTGCGTCCGTTCACGGCTGGCGCTTGCTTCAGTTCGCGGGTGGCTGGCTGCGCTCCATCCGCGGGTGACCTGCCCTGCCCGTGGCAACTCTTGCCCTGTCCGTGGCAGCTTCTTGCCCTGCCCACGGCGGCTCCGGCCCGCCCATGGCGGCTTGCCATTCTCAAGGCAGTCTGCCCGCTAGGAGAGGTCCCCGGGAATCGAACCCAGGGCCTCCCATGTGGTATGCCGGCGCCCTATCCACTGGGCTATCAAGCCGGCCCCAATAGCCTAACAATTTTATTCTCTTTCACTCCAAGTGAATTGAAGATCTGTCCTCAAGAAAGGACTCTCAGAGAGGTGGTTCTTATACCTGCAGTGTAGATGAGTGTGGTATTGATCTGTTTATTAAGAGAAGGAGTAGGGTCTATAAACCTTAAAAATTAAGGCCTACCTCTCATTTTCTATGTCTTGAGAACAAATAACAAAATAGAATACATGAAACCATAAACAACAACCATAACAAACCCCTTCTTTTATCCATTAAATATAACGTCTCCTTTTTTTGTTGTTGCCAGAATCATATTACAGCTCTAGTAGGTGAAATGCTAATAAACAATTAATGTAGTTTTAGAAAGAAGACAAGAAGGGGTTGGAGAAAAAAGTCAAGAACATGTGTATTCACCAGTTGGGGCCTGCATAGGTTTTCTGTCTTAATGCACTTTCACAAAACCAGGCCACAAATATTCTATTCTCAGAACAAAGAACATTATTGAAATGTTCAGCCTTTTGAAATGTAGATCATCCTCTGTCACCTATTTTAAATGAAAATATTGTTTTTCTTAATTTGCAAAACCCTCATGATAAAAACTGATCATTCCTATTTAATGGCAATCTCCTATGTGTCAGACACAAGTAACACGTGGTTCCATAATATAAATATAAGTATTAATATAAATATTATTATCCCCATTTAGCAGATAATAGAACTGAGATTTTGCTTCAGTAAGGCATCAAATTTCAGACAGCTAGGAAGTGGAAAAATTGGAATTCGACTTTAAGTTTATATGAATCCAAAGTCCATGTTCTTTTCTCTATACCACAGTCTTATTTCTCTAACAAGTAAGATGAGATGAGTGAACAAATGGGCTAGATTCTATTTTAGCCCTAACTAACTCTATTTTAACTCTTAAGAACTATTAATATTGTTTACTCAGAATAGAAAAAATTCTTAGAGTTATATAATTAAGGCCTTTGACCATTATAAAAATAAAACTAGAAAAGCCTTACTAAACAGATGATCTAGAATTTTTAATAAGCAAAAATACTCCTTCACATCATTGACATTGATTTATACTGCAAAAATATTTTTCCATTATAATAATATTAGTTTAAATCTATCTGGTGCTCTAATCGGGAGTACTTACTCCAAGAAAGGTTGGCTAGCATTTAGTCCAAAAGACATTGTTGGGAACTGAATCGTGCCGCACAAAAGACATATTCACAACTTACTACTTTCTTGTGGCTGTGAACCCATTTGTAAATAAGATCTATTATTATCATTGTTATTATTAGTTAAGAAGCAGCCAAACTGCATCAAGGTGTACCTTAATCTCTGACTGGAGGCCTTATAAAGAGAGGAAATTCAGATAAAATCACTTCAAAGAAGTAGAAGCCAGAAGAAGCCAGAAATCAGGGAAGACCAGAAGAGCAGACAGGAGAAAGAAATCACCATGTGACAGAGGATTGCCAGAAGGCTGCAGACTTTGGAGAAAGCAAGCCCTGCCAATATTTTGATGTTGGACTTCTAGCCTCAAAACCATGAGACAATAAATTCATGTTGCTTAAGACAAACCATTGTGTGGTATTTGCAGTAGAAGCACCAGCAAAACAAGGCATATTCCAGATTTGGCTATAAATTTCAGCTATCTTTATGCCTATTCAACACCAGAGGGTTGTTTTTTTTTTTTTTTTTAATTCATGTAACAAAGGTTAGAGATGATCTTTTTTTTGGTGAAGTCAAGGATATTGACAATCTGTGGATGGACTGACAAATTGAAGAGACAGTTGTATGAATAGGATATAAGAATCTAGACTGCGCCCCTCATCCCTATGGCATACGATTGACTGTATGGGCCTCATTCTAAATGGCCCTACATTTAGCCAATAATTCCAGCGGATTTGTGGTCATATAACTCAAATTGACATAGTGAGCAGAAATATTGTTGCATTTGTCTTGAAGTGAACTTTTCTTTTCAGGTTTTATCAGTGCACCTACGGTACTGTTCAAGCATACAGTATCTGCTTGCTACAAAATGTGTGACAGAATTCAGTTTGAGACTTGTTTTCATTTTACTGGGGGTGAGGGGGATATCTTCTCAATTATGTCTACTGTTAGAGGTCACTAATATTTATCCAAAAGAATCTAACAGCAATATGTGGCCAAATTGGCTTAGATCAGTCCAAAACAAATATTATTTATCTCCATATATTGTTCAAGCATCAACTCTACCATTATCTTGGGACAATCATTCCCACCTCACTGTTACCACCTTTCCACCAGCTAAAGGGATTGCTAGAGGTAGGGAAGGGTGTGCATGCGTAGATCATTTAAAAACTAGGCTTTTGGGAGCACTTGGACTTTCCATGGGTCACTGGAGAGATTGGCAGGTTACCAGGCTGCCTGAAGACACTTCCATCTGCATAACTAATAGAGCCAGACTTCAGAACATTGTCCTCTTAAGCCAAGGGCCCCATCTAGATCTGAACACTAAATAAATATCCTAAACCTGAGGAGCTACCACTTCAAAGCATTCAGGATTGGTGACAGTGCATTGTAAGAGTTGGCAGATATGTTGTCTCAGCAATCTTTTGAAAATGGTTCCTAAGGTTTTCAAGAGAGTGTGTGAGAAATAAGCCCAGAAAAACTACCCTTCCTGTTACCTCTTTTCAGGGTGGTGGAGAAAGGACAAAAAGCACTGTGAAATAGAGCTGGATTGATAAATAGGCTTGGCCACTGAGGCAGAGATTCTGGGCACCATGGAAATGAATCACATGAACAATTTTACCACCACTAGGCTACAAGCAGATCAAAGCAAACCTTATGGAAAATAATATTTCTAAATATCACTTATACCAAGTTTTTTTCAGATGGGATTTCTCTCTAAGATTTCCAGTCTGGGTGATGATTGATGGAACAACTAACTCAGGACACATTTCTTTATTTTAAGTAATACAAATTTTCTTTATTATTATTTTTCAAATCTCTAAAATCAAATGCCTGCTTTCCTAAACGCAGATATTTCCTTAGTAGTACAATGGTCAGGAGAGTGTCTGGTTCTCAGGACTTAGTAAGTTAAGCAACTTGTAGAATTGAATTCCAATTCATGTGCAAAGGGAAGGCTTGTAAAATGCTGTTTAAATGATAAAAGCTGTGACCTTTAATTTTTCCACTTATGCATGCTGAGAGGGACTGCCTCATTTCAGAGATTGTTCATGACTTCATGACTTCGAACATGAAAGGAAGTTTTGGGGGAGAGTAAATGGGAAGAAAACAGGCTGTGGACTCAAATTTCATGTTTGCCTCTCAGTAACATAAGCATAATATCTACCTCATAATATTTACCTCATAAAATTGTTTTGAGGATTAGGTGAGATCATTAAATAAATTTTTGCACAATGTTTGGCACATAGTAAGGCACCTATACATGTTCACAGTAAAAAAGATAGTCATTTCTTATTTAAATTCCTTTAAAATGGGGGGCCAGCTGTAGCCCAGTGGATAGGGCACCGGTTCACCACATGGGAGGCACCGGGTTCGGTTCCCGGGGCCTCTCCAAGCGGGGAAAACCGCCTTGAGAGGGCAAGCTGCCATGGGCAGGGTAGAGCCGCCATTGGCAGGGCAAAAAGCCGCCATGGGCAGGGCAAAGCCGCCACAGGCAGGGCAAGTCGCCCACGAACAGAGCAGAGCTGCCCACAAGCAGAGTAGAACCACCTGCGAGCAGGGCAAGCTGCCTGCACAGTGAGCTGATTCGGCGCGTCGCCGCAATGGAGGTAGACAAGCAGACACAGAAGAATGCAAAAAATGAACACAGCAAGAACAAGCAGAAAGGGGAGGGATATGTAACAACAACAAAAAAATTCCTTTAAAATGAGAGTGTCTCAAAATCTATTTTTCTACCTCGTAATTTTGGATTTTCACAAATTTTGCTTCCATGCAGGCTCAGCTAAACCTTTTTATTATCATTAACCCTCCACAGTTGTGTGTAATTGCTGAAAGAAACAGTGAGGCATAGTACAAAGAATAGTGGACATGGAGTCAGAAGTCCTGGCAAGCCAATCCATTTCTGTGCATGTAAACCTATTGTAGATGGGACCTTTTGATTAGATTCAGTTATGGTTCCTTCCTTTTGATGAGATCACTTTGATTAGTTTGTGGGACCCAGGGTAGGTATTAATTCTTCTACTAGAGTCCTTTATAAATGGAGGAATAAAAAAGGCACACACACAGAAAAAAGCAGCCGTGATGGAGAAAAACTTCCAGAAGTTGAAATCAATAAGCCCAGGAGAGAGAAAAGCCACAGATGGAGCAGCCCGAAGCAGAAGTGCAAAAAGGCCCAGAGGAGAGGGGAGAGATGAGCTGACTCTGCCTTTATGCCCTGCCATGTACCTGATCATCATCGACAGCTGAGCTTGGGGAGAAAGTGAGCCTGGAGGAGAAAGCAGAGACTGGCAGAGCCACCATGGTGCCTTGTCTCATGGCAGGATTCCAGGACTTATAGCAGCCAAACTTTGGTGAGACAGTATCTCTGATGATGCCTTATTTGGACATTTTCAAAGTCTCAAAACTGTAAGTTTTTAACCTAATAAATTCTCATTGTAAAAACCAACACATTTCTGGTACATTGCTCCCAGCAGCTTTGAGCAAACTAAAACACTATCATTGAGCCAGCATACCACAGATAAGCATAATAGATCAAATAACAATATAAAGTAACAATATGTATAAGAAAAAAGTGTAAAAGTTTACTTTTTGCCTTCTTCTCCTTACCAAGTTGAGGGAGAAATGAATTTTAGTCCCTTTCTTAGAACTAACATAGCCTTCTCTGATTAACGGTTGATCAACAAATATTAGTTGATTCTTCCCACCTAAAGATTATATTTCTGGGGAGTAAGAAGGATGATATGTTTTCCTTCTTGTCCTTATGTAGGTCATTGTTTTGCACACACTTGGTGTCTGTCTATCAATTATGTTTTCCTAGACATCATGAGTAGAAAATCTTTCCACCTTTTTATGACATGTGACCAAAAAGCTGAGTCTGTGCATTTGTTGTTTTCTCACTGAAATGTCTGAGATGCTATTCTGTACCTTACAACTTTTAGGATGCTCTTTTCTTTGTTAATGATGTCCAAACAAATACAATGTTAACAATAAACTGCAGGGAAATGCAATAGGAAATGAAATTTACCAGCTGGAAGATCAAGGGTAATTAAGTACCAAAGCTCTAGACCACATGTCTATAAAGCTAATTTCAATAAGTTCAATGCAAATAGAGTTGTATTGTTTGGGATGTGAGTATAGACACATATACATTTGCACATCTTTAACTGTGTGGGTACACATCTTTCTGCTGTCCATTTAGAATTTTCATGAATAAATAAATATAAATAAGTTGTTTTCATTTTTTAGATCAGCTTTTTATCTGAAATTTAAGCCCTAGCATATGAACAGATTTTT
>PVKH010020402.1:0-14597 GCA_004027955.1 Chaetophractus vellerosus | reverse complement strand
CACAGTTGCTGGGCCAATCAGCAGTGTTTCTGATTCAGTAAAGTAAGGCATGTCTTGGAATTTCATTTTTAACTAGTTCCCAGGCATTGTTAATGCTGCTGGTTTGAGAACTAGGCTAAGGAGTTTGGAAAGGGTTGCTGGAGAGAGTAATTCTTGTATAGTACTTGGAAATGAGTAAGAGTTCACCAGACAATTCTGAATAAAATATTTAGCTGTCAGAGATGTTCTAAGCATAAGATATGATTGAAAATGTGTAGTAATTAAACATTCTGTTAGACACTTCATTTTATTATTATTTTTCTTACAACAGTTTGACAAGATTATTTTTCTTTTCCTTTGGCACATATCAAAGACAAGTACCACTAAAGTCTGAGTACATGAAGACTCTATTATGCTCTATTTACAAAAATCTCAAGTTCTCACACTATATGTTTCCTAGGTTAGGAATAAAACTTTATATCAAGTTTCTTTTCTCCCTTTCCCTCTAATTCCTCTCTTCAATAAATAAGTACCTCAAACTTTATCTAGTTTTAGTGTTTCTCTGAATTTACTGTTGTTTTACCTAAGACAAAGGTATGTCCACCTTAGTTGTATTATCATTCTAATTACTATTTTTTAAGTGTTATGGATTGATCTTTGTCCCCCAAAAGATATGTTTAAATCTTAACCCCGAGCCTTATAAATGTTATCCTATTTGGAAACAAAATTTTTAAAGATATTATTAGTTAAATTGAGGTCAAACTGGATTTAGGTACATTCTAAACCAGTGTGACTTGTGTTCACAAAGAGGAAATTTGGACACAGTTAGTAGGAGACAGTGAGATGGCCAAGCAACAGAGACAGATATTAAATTATGATGCCACAAGTCAGTGGAAGCATGGACTTTCAGACACTGTCAGAACTTTAAGAACTTCAGAGGATTCATGGCCATGATGACACTATGACTTGGACTTATAGCCTCCAAAACTGAGACAATACATTTCTGTTGATTTAAGGCATCTAGTTTTGGTTACCTTTAAACAGCAGCCGTAGCAAATTAAGACAGTAGGTCATATTTATTTTGAGAGATTATTAACCAGGGAATAGGGTTTATGAAATAAAGGTCCTGCCACAAAGTAGACATCAAGTAAAGGGTTATAAAATGAATTATTTAATTAATACTTTCTAGTATTTCCAGAGTTAAACCACCTTAAGTTTCTTGAGAAAAATTTACCCAGAGGTCAAGTTGGTCCTATTTATGCTCTGTTTATGGAAAGCAATTATATTGAAGTGATTAAGAGTATAGACTGTGGATCCATAGTACTTCAATTGTAAGCACAACCCTTCTGTATGATTCTGAGCAAAATATTTATTTACTGTTTCTTAATTTTACTCATCTGTATAATGATGATGATGATAAAATAATATTTTTCCATAGATAGATAGTGATTTTTAAATGAGGTCAGTATATATAAATGCCATAGTATAGCACATGTTGAGAACTTCTGAAGTGTTCATTAATGTTATTTAGTACCATGAGAGCACTTCTCCAAGCAACAACCTACAGTGAGCTCTAACAAACTACCTGGAGAATTAATTTTGCCTGGGACTCAATAACTTAAAAAATAAAAACTAGAGTGAATGGCCTCCTGTGGCCTCTGACTTCTAGTCATCACCTGAATCCCTGCTTACCACCATGATGATTCTGTGGGAAAAGCCACCAAAGAAGAATACAGGAGAAGAGCTGTTCTAAACTGCATAGAGTAGAGTAGTCCTGGTAATTCCATATGGGACATTGGGGCAGAGAGAATTCCTAAGAGGCAACAACCATTTTTCATCTAATTGTTTGAGTCATAAGTAAAAACCCACCCATCTGAGAAAGCCCACCCACACAATTGCTAAAATGTTCAATCACATCCTCATCATTTTGAAAGAGCCGACTAGTAGCAGTAGAGTACATTAATATTAACGTCCTTAGATTTTTTCTGACCACTTTTCTTCTTTTTTGGGGTGAAATGAGGGAAGAGTCCCTAGGCAGGGATGAGTTAATGGGAGACAAAACTTGAGTTCCTACTAGTTTCCATATAATTCCCTGGCCTCCATAAGTATTTGTGCCAGGTACTTTAAAAGGATTTGCTCTAAACTTTAATTCAAATGGAATATGCATCCCCCTCCTGCCATGGTGTGGTGGTGAAAAAGCCTAAAGATTATGAAGCCAAAATAATTGACCTTATCCAAGGATAATAATGCTATCATTCAAACTGAATAATTCATTCCTCTCTTAATTGATTATTCACTTAACATATTTACTTCATGCTAGATTTTGTTAGCAAATTCTTCATCAAAGAGACAAAGTTGGAACCCTCTCTCAGCAAGAAAGGGCCCTAAGGTTCTGAGCCTGGCTAGAAAATTGGGAGGCTGTGCTTGCCACATTGAAAGGTGAGGATAAGCTATAGTTTGGAGGCCTAAAGTAAAAGGGATATCTAAGAAAAAATTCAGAATGAAGACTGACTTATGTACCAAAGATATATTCCGGTCTAAGCTTCAATTGAAAGGTTGCAAGGCTGAAATATAAAAACAATTCTTGAAGAATAGTACCACAATCTAAGACAGCAGATTTGTGAAGGTGAATAAGAAGTGGTTCCTAAAAGAACGTTATTCTTAAGGAAAATGCAAAAATTACTATCGAAGCCTTGTTATCTTTCTGCTTTAACCAATAGTACATTTGATTAGAGCTAAGAATTACAGATTAATAAAGACATTAGCCCCTCATCCAACTCTAAGTTTATCTTATTCTTATACCCATCATCCCAAAATACCCCTGAGCCCCCAAGAAAGGAAAAATGATATTAAGCAAACCATGACTGGCAATGTGGTAATCCACATGCTCTTTCTCTGGCCATGGCAACATGGGCACGAATTTCCTTCACCTGCATCTCTGTGATTTGATCAGTGGCATTAGCACAGTATACATATGGGCCATTCAGCACAATGAACCACTTAGTGTTGCTCATTAAGTTCAGTATATTGTATACTCATTATACAAAACAGTTTGTATATCACTGATTGAAATAATCATCTCGTCATTCTGTTTCTCAGCTGTGGACAAGTTTAGGGTGACACTCCCGTGGTTGCTCCATAGTCCACAAAATAGCACCAAGAAGCTATGTAATGTGCTCATAAACAGTTCTTTATAAAGGAAGGCAGGGTGTATAAATAGACATACAGAAGAGCTGAATTAATTATTTGTAGACTAGTTGCAACACAAAATAAATGAAAGCAATATCTTTGACTGTATTTTTGACAAACCTCAAAGACAGGATTAAAGTCATTACTTGATATACAACCCAGAGGAGAAAAAGCCTGATCTACAGGTCTACAGGTTTATAAAATACCATATTCAATTTATACTTGGAGGCTCTAAAACTTAAAAACAGGTGTCTTTTCATAGAGCAGACTGTAAGTGGTCGACAATGTGAGACACACTCATCTGAACATTTTTTGTCCACTTTCACCACACATTTATGTCTATACTTTGCCTCCAATCTTCCAATCTTCCTCTTTCCAAGTTCCTATCCAACCTGCCAAGCCCCTTCAACTTCCCAGAAGTTCAGATATGTAGCAACTTCAGGATAGTTCTCCTTTCATACCAGGTTATGACTAGGAATGCTATTCAAAACCTTGATGACTAGGAAGATTTCCCCTCAACACTATCTTTTAGGATCATGCTTGTGTGAGGCTGTGGTACAGTGGCAATCCATTTCCAGTGCTCACTAACATATTAATCTAACCTATCCATGGACCAGGAAATACCCCATAGTGTCACTTTCTTGTGTCCTCTGAGCCAGGTCAAGCCAGACCCTATATAAGAAACTTCTACCATACTATGGTATACTGAAATACTTTCCTGAATTTAAGACTTGGTGGACCTGACAGTACCCATCTCTGACTGCAAATTCACTCAATGTCCTATGGTCAGGTACTCAGTACATACCAGTGTCTGTCCAGGGTCATGGAAAAAGGTACTTTTCAGATATGTTATGATGGAGGAGGCATGACATTGCCCTAGAATGCTTAGGAATATGTGTCACAACTCACCTATTAGTGCTTCAGAAACCCGTCAAAATGACTTTTTCTACCACAGATACCTACAACACCATGGGTTCTGTCAGGTTATACGGCCCAAGCATCAGGGCCCACTTGTACTTCATTCTGAACCTGTTGTGAACCCTCTTTCGCTTGGCTCAAAGTTCTTATCTTTCCAAGACACAAAATGATTTTGGTAATATTATCAAACCTTATATGCACTGTCCCCCAAATATGAAGAGGGTTGCATATGATGTGCCGTTTCTTGGTATTTAGAAGGTACAAGGTATACAAGCATATTCTTTACACTGAAGTGCATGTCTCAGCATGCTTCAGACTCTTAAAATCTTCAGTGATGTGGCAGGCTCTTGAACTGGGTTTATGTCTATGACGGTTTGAAGCTCTTGTGGACCCCAGAAATCCTGTTCTTAAAAATAATCCAGGGCAGTGGATATAACTTAGTGGTTGAGCACCTGCTTTCCATGTACAAGGTCCCAAGTTCATTCCCTGGTACCTCCTAAAAAAACAAAACAAAACAAACAAACAAAAACCTAATCTGTCCCTGTGCATGTAAGCCTGTTGTGGGTGGGAGCTTTCAATTAAATTATTCAGTTATGGCCTTTAATTAGACCATGTGACCCAGTGTGGATCATCTTACTGGAGTACTTTATAAATGGAGGAATACAAGGCTGCAGACACAGAAAAAAGCTGCAGAGTCAGAGAAGAACCCAGAAACTGAGAGAGAAGGTCCACCATGTGCCTGATAGCCCATAGCTGTAGTTCAGAGAGAAAGGATCTCCTGATGATTCCTTGATTTGGATATTTTCATGGCATCAGAACTGTAAGATTTTAACCTAATAAATCCCCATGGTAAAAGCCAACCCATTTCTGTTATATTGCTCCCAGCAACTTTTAGCAAACTAAAACAATTTCCTACTAAGTACTTATCACTTCTACCGCCCAGGTCCCATGGATATGTCATCAATATAATCAACCAATGTAATTGTCTGCAGAATAGCCAAAGAAGCACCTTTCAGACTACCACAATGATGTAAGTTGTTATTGATAGGGGGAAATGTGGGAGGGGAAGAAGTGGAGTATATGGGAATCCCCCATATTTTTGATGTAACTTTTAAGCAATCAAACCCTCTCAGAAAATAAAGTTTACTTTATGGGGAAAAAAAAGAAAAGCAAAGAAGAGATACCACAGGCCATAGTCTTCTAGCAAAAATATGAATGTAAATTGCTTGTCATGGTTGTTGCTGTCATGTGCTTACATTTTTTTGCCTTTTAATAAAATGCATAGCAGTGCATTATCACCAGTGTATTTACCAATGAGAGACTTGATTATCTGTTAGATAATCCATTAGAGAGATTTTTCCAGTTTCAGCAGAGGAGGTAACAAAGTGAGTAACAATCTTGATTACTGTGTTTTTGAAATAACCCTACCACACCTTCATCCCACTTTACCAGAAAGCCCATTAAGTGCTCATGTAGATAAACTAAAATTTAATTTATGCTCTTGTGATGAAGATCATTGTGACAAGCTGAGTATTCCACAAATGATAAAACTTTCAGAATTTATAGAAACCTCGCAAATGGTATATTTTGGGGAAAACTGTTTTGCATGACAAAATGTAAACCATAACACCTAAATGAATGTCTACACACCAATCATTCATTCATTGTGTCCTAAATAGTTTGGATAGTTGTGTATATAAGTTCATGTTAAGTTTTAATCAATACTTGCTTCTTTTCCCAAAGTTGGAAAAATGTAAAGGATTATTATATCTTTACTACTTTCAGTCACCACATTAACAATCTATATGGTAATAATTTATTTAAACCTGAAAAATCTAAAAAATGTAGCAGCTCAAGAAAAGTGCGCTTTAAATGCTTTCTAGATCCTAAAATAAACTGTGATATGCAGCTTGTTATCTTCATAAATAATTACTTCTATTGGATTTTTAAAAAAGATCATTACAGCCATTTTTGCATTTTCCTTAGCTTTATTACTTTTTTATTTTAAAGTGCTCAGTGAAATGGAATATGACATGGATTTTTTTTTTTTTTTTTTTTTTAGGAGGTCCTATGGATTGAACCCAGGACCTCATACATGGGAAGCAGGCATTCAACCACTGAGCTACCTCTGCCCGCTATGACATGAATCTTGCCATTTACAAATCAAGAGAGTGACTGTCTAAAAATCAGGACCAAAGAGATATTTCTAAAAAGCTTCTGAGACAATATAACCTCCTTATATTGACATCTAAATTCTAGGGAAACCTGTTAGGAAAATTCTTGTAATTTTCTTTGCTCTTAGGCCTATTTTATCTCACTAACTGAAGCAAAGTGTTAAGCAATTAGGTAATTTGGGGGAAGAAAACACCAGCTATGTATGACTATGGCTTTGACTTTGGAGGCCATGGAATGAAAGGCATTGTAATGGTAATTATTTTTTTCACTTTGATAGAGACAATGAGGACAATAAAATGTTAAGCTTCTTCTGTTTTCAAGAGTCTGAACTGAGACCAGAATTTAAGGCTTTTGTTTTTGGATAATCCTGAAAATTTATCTTTTGAATATCCCCCAATTTTAGATTATTTAATGCCTCTTGTATATTTCGAGCATTGTCCATGATTCTTCTAATTTGGTTTCTTTTTAACATCACACTTAGAAGCAGACAGCTAGCTGACAGTTCCACTGAACCTCCTACTCTAATTAAATGAAGTTACTTTCTTCAATCGTGCATGTGGCTATGTTTAATATCAGCACATGGCATTCATGATGACCTTTCTACTAAGTAACAAAAGAGAATTTCAGGAAGGCTTCAAACTACCCAATGCAATAATTAAAGTGCCTTTAACATCATGATACAATAATTGAAAATAAAAAAAGAAAATTAGTATTTCCAGTTGTCAGTTTTGCCAAAAAAGATGAATTTTGTGATTGTTCCCACACAGGTACAGCATAAATTTAAATATTTGGGTGATTATCTGGAAAGGGAAATTTATCCAAGCATATACTTTTTCTTTTATTCTACTATTTTATATTGTTTATTTTTCTAATTTCACTCATGTATGAGTCTTACACAAAAGGCCAAAAGGTTTGAAAATGCACCCAGTGCTTGTCTCTAAGTATACAGACAGATCAGATGTTAAAGTATTTAAGAAATTTGCTAGTTTTTCTTAAGAAATGTCAAATAAATCTGTTGGCATGTCTTATCTTTACTTTAAAGTAAAAGATTTGAAAGAAATACAATAGATATATATTTAATATACACAAGTTTGTGGAAACTGATACTGCAAGAATTTTTGGGTGGCATTTAATTATGCCTCCTGTGTTGACTCCTTTGATTTTTATAATAGTGGCATTCATTCTTTATGTAATAGGCAGAGACACTCAGATTGCATCTAGAACATTTACTATTATCTTCGCTTCGTTTTAATGTGCCTTTGTTATACGTTTCTTTATATTAAATCTAAGAATTGCAATTAATAGAGTACCATACTCAGGAAAGCATGCTAAGATACAGACATTGAATTTTCAAACTAAGAAATTCAGCTTGCTGTCTTTATGCAGTGCTAAAAACCAAATAACATGCTTTCATTTTTCCCACAAATGATGTCAATCTAAATTTTAAATTCTTTTCTTTTGTTTTGTATTTTGGTGGTGATGGTGGGGAATAAAATTTGAACATCTTCTTAAGTGAAATGTTTAGAAAAGTTGGGTAACAGTTTTTTCCTGATTTCATTTTTCATTAGAGAAGTTGTAGGTTTACAAAAAAAAACTATGTGGAAAGTACAAAATGCTCATATTTAACAGTTTTCCATTTTACCAACAGCTTGCATTTAGTGTGGTAACTTTGTTATAATTGAAAAAAACAATAATATTATAATTATCCTAGTAACTACAGTCCACAGTTTTTATTAGTGTTCACTCTTGTGTTGTACAGTTCTATGGTATTTTTTTTTAAGTTTTTATCCTGGTAACTTAGATAAAACTAAAATTTCTCATTTTAATCACTTTCAAATAAACAGTTCTGTGGTGTTGATTTCATTGACAATGTTGTGCTACCATCACCACCATCTGCTACCATACTTTTTCATGATCCCAAATGGAAACTCTGTAACAAATGAGCATTAATTCCACATTTCCGACCTTCACCACAGCCTCTGATAACTTGTATTCTAGTTTCTCTCACTATGAATTTGCATATTCTAATTATTACATATAAGTGAGATCATACAATATTTGTCCTTTTGTGTCTGGCTTGTTTCACTAAAAATTATGTCAAGACTCAATAGGGGCATGCATCAGGACTTTATCTTTTTTTACAGCTGAATTATATTTTATTGAGTGTATAAACCACATTTTCCCCATTTATCTGTTGATGGACATATGGGTTACTTCCATCTTTTGGCAATTGTGAATAATGCCACCATGAACATAGTGTCCAACAAAATTTTAAATTCGGGTAACTAAATTCTTTACTGATCAGATGAATAAAATTGCTTTAAAAACATTCTTAATAAAATGAATTCACAAACTCCTCACATCCTAATTTAATTCAAGAATTTTACAAATTCATAGAACTATTTTAAAAAATCATCAGAATGTTACAGAAGGTAACCTAGATATCTGGAACAGAAGAGCAATTAAAGGAAATATTTTAAAAGTAATTATACCCCAATGTGTTTTTGGTGGATGGTGTAAATGGTGGCTTTTTTTCCCCTCACTTTATCATTAACATTTTTATAAAATCAAAGATTTATAGCAAAGTTTATTTATAGAGAAAAGAAAGAAACATAGAAAATGGAAGAACCTCCAGTGTTCACACTAAAAATGATATGGTCTTCTTGGGGTTAACAGTATTTACTTTAAAATTTTTCTCCAGTCCCAGAGAATTTGTACAATGATAATAATTTATCTTAAAAGATCTATGCTTCATCTCTTTTATTTAGAATTAAATCTGTGGAAAGTTTGCATTGTATCCCATATAAAAACCTTGTGCTAATATTCTCCCTATTCACAGTTATAAAAACATACATATAATAGATCCCACTGTGCTGAGGCAGATAGCTCATAGGCTCACATCTCCATTATACAGGTAAAGTTTAAACTAACCAACATCAAAGTTTATGTGCTCTCCGAGACAGGTATGCATGAAGCAGGCTTTTGTTATCTAGTTTAATCTTCAGATATAGTAATAAACTTTAGGAACTGATTTTAAAAAATAAGAGAGAGACATATATAAGGGAATGAACTTGGAGTCAAAGGTACCAGAAAAATTTTCTGGCATTGAAAATTTAATAGAATTTGATAAAGCTTCAAAACATGTAGAAAATATCCTAAAGGAAAAGGCAGTCTCTTGCTGCTGCATCTTCCAGATATATGCTGTAATACCAGTTTGACTACAGTGAAGGGAAATGGTCAATAAACACTCAATTTATATTCTCAAATTGCCAATACTGTAAGTCATGTTTCATCATACTGTGTTCCACTGTTACCCTAATATTTGCTGAGTGTGGGGCAAAAATACAAATGGTCACATACCACATATGTCTAAATAATTTAAAAGTGTATATAGTGGTAAGAAACTATAACTGTTAAATAAAACAGTTATCCTCTTAGTTGAAATTTGTGCCTTTATATTGACAAAATCAAAAATATAAGGAAACTATAAATTATAAATGAGTAAGTCAACTGTGGAACAAAAATTTCAGAGTGGGCCGGCTCGATAGCCCAGTGGATAGGGCACCGGCATACCACATGGGAGGCCCCAGGTTCGATTCCCAGGGACCTCTCCTAGCGGGCAGACCGCCTTAAGAATGGCAAGCCTACATGGGTGGGCCGGAGCCGCCGTGGGCAGGGCAAGAAGCTGCCATGGACAAGGCAAGAGCCGCCACGGGCAGGGCAGGTCGCCCACGGATGGAGCGCAGCCAGCCACCCGTGAACTGAAGCAAGCGCCAGCCGTGAACGGACGCAGAGACCACCCACAAGCAGGGAAAGCCGCACCTGCGCAGTGACCACTCTTGGCGCATCGCTGCAGCAGGGGGAAGAGGAGATATGTAATAAAATTTAAAAAAAAAAAAAAAAGCTGCTTCTTACAAAGGTAGCTTTAAAAAAAAAATTTTTTTTCAGAGTAAGGCCCCCTGACAGGGTGCTAAATTCTGAGCTTTCTGTCCTGCCAATAGTGTCTGAATGTCTCTAGAGCTCTAGGAGCTCCACTGTTTGAGGCACTGTTTACTGTGGCAGTCAATGAGATCCTGCTGAGACATGTATAAGCTTAAACCTTCCAACCCAATTTGAAATCTCTTAGCCATAAAAAATGTATTTGTATTGAGTATTTCCCCCTTTTGGTTAAGGTCTTTTTCTGGATGCATTGCTAGTTGGTACTTGGTAATAATCCCTTGGTGCCAGGGAGGCTCATCCCCAGGAGTCATGTCCCATAGTGTGTGTGTGGGGGTGCAGTGCAGATAAGGGGGGTTGGTAGTATGTTTATATGCTGAGTTTGGCTTACAGAGACTGCATTTGAGCAACAAGGAGGCTTTCAGGATGAAACTCGTAGGCAATATGTAATACTAGGCTAGGTTTCAATTTCACAAGAAAAAGTTCATACTTACTATCATCAATATCAACAGCCTGGCATAATCTGTCTTCCTTCACTAGGCACTGCTCTTGTAGTCAAGGTATGTTTTTGTTCTATTAGAGAATGTAGCATGACTTCCCAGGATAGGGATTCAAATATTCTTTCAGTTATTGTGTGGGTCTCCACCTATTGAGACAATGACTGATGAATACTTGAACATATTCATATGCCTTAGAGGAATGCCCTAGGTGCACCCTTCCCCACACATCCCCCAATCACCAATGCCCTGCACCAGTGATTCTTCCCTGCCACAGTTTTGACCCTTCTGTGATCCAAAACCTCTCCAAAAACAAAGCCAATTTCCCAATATATGGCTTTTCTGCCCCTTATTTTGAACCTATAATTAGCACTATACTTGTTAAATATATGTCCCAGACACTTACATCTTTGGTCCATTCATGCATTCATGTGCCAGTTGAGCCCTGAATCTCAGCAGAGTTGCAACACCTATTCTCCAGTTCACTGGACTCACCCAAGACAACTAATGTGGAGATGATAATGGGCAACACCCATCTCAAGGAACAGGGAGTGTCTGCAACTGCAAACAAGATATTTCCATCCATCTGCCCCCTTGGGATCTAAGCCTGCTCTCAATGATAACCAAGAGTAGGCATCACCATCCCCCAAATCCTCAAGATTGGAGAATGAACAATGGACTAAAGTAGACTTATTATTATTCTATTATAGTCTTATTATTATTCTATTATAGTCTTATTATTATCCTAGCAATGGAAGAACTTTTATCATTGATATAAGGGCAGTGGCCACCAGAGTTTCTGAGGGGAGGGAGAGGGAGAGGGAAGAATAAGTGTAATTTGGGGCATTTTAGAGATATTGGAATTGTCCTGCAGAATATTGCAATGATGGATACAGTTCATTATATATTTTGTCATAACCTACAAAATTGTGTGGGATAGAGTGTAAACTATAATGTAAACTATAGTTTGTGGTTAGTAGCAACACTTCAGTATGTGTTCAGCAATTTTAGCAAATTTACTGCACTAGTGAAGGTTGTTGTTGATAAGGGAAAATGTGGGAGTGGGAGGGAGTGGGGCATATGGGAAATCCCTATATTATTTATGTAACATTTATGTAATCTGAAGTTTTTTTTAAGTAAAAATTAAAAATTAAAAAAGGAAAGCTGCTGTAAAAATATATATCAAGTTTGAATTTTATATAATAAAATATGAAAAAATATCAAGGTTCAATGTTATTAACAATCATTGTACAACTTAATGTGCTAGTGATGGGCTGATGTTTGGTTGAAACATCAAACAAAATAGACACATACATAATTCACAAATTATTATTTATTAGTTCCATAAAATTTATTTGATTTGTCTTCATTTCTGTAAAATCACTTTATAAGGTTATAATTAAGATTCTCACACAAGTTGAATTCTATTGGAATTATAGATTTAAATAATATTTAAACTGTGTTCAAAGTGAATATAGCAAGTTATAATAAATGTAATGCTTGGAAATTTTAATTTTAGATATATTTTAAAATATTTTTTCTAAAAATTCAAAATCATTTATTAAAAGAGAAAATTAAACTGTGCTTAATAAATATCAAAAAATATAAAATTGAATAAATCTGAAATCATTAATTGCCTGGAAATTTCATCAAACTCCATGGGACTATTTATGATTCTAGCATCCAATGTCCAACTACCTCTAAATGTATAGAATTATTATCACATTTCATATGTATTACATCTGAACCTAGACACCTATATTACTACAAATATATTTATGTATATTTTACAAGTAACATGGATTTTCGATATCCTTAAAAATTACTTAGCCACTATGAGTGGTTGTTTCAAATACACTAATTCATCTGTACCTCTGGATCCCTGAATTGGACCATGGAAGTGAAGCAAGGAAAGAACCCATGGGTGCCAAGTGTCTCTAAATACTTGGCAATAATTGTAAAATATTCTTTCCTATGCCAGACTCTTGCATTCATGCTTTTAAAGGAGGATTTGACAATATAATTGTATCTTCTCTTACCCTTAAACTTCATAACTGAAGTCTGCTATTCACCACAAAACAGTGCCCATTTTTTATATTAAGTAGCATATACATTCCAACTTCCTCATCATCCCATTTCTGTTCTCCACAGTCCCCTTCATCTTTTTTTTTAATGTTATAAAGAAATATATGTAAAATATTTCCTTGACTTTCAAATAGTGTTAAACCTCAGGGCATATTTTCAGAGTAATGAGTCGTGTTGTACCAACATTGAACATCATATCCTAAGTGAAAATGGCACCCATGGTTTCTTTAATAAATTTATTTGTGTGTATATATATTTTAAAAGAGAAGAGAACCTCTGATGTGTGAGAGCCAGAGTGGGGCCTGTCTTGCCTGAACTTAAGAGTGATATTAAGTTGTTTCCTAGATATGTTTCCCTACAAACACCCTAATCTTATTTATTAACAACACATTATTTCTTTTTAAAAAATCACCTGCTCTGTTCAAAAAGTAACAAGAAATCCATTTAGTACCATTTCTTGAAGGAAATGAAATGGTATGAATAGAAAGAGTGCCAAGTTGTAGACTAGAATTACTGAAAATATTGTGGTAAGAAAAATCCATTTGTAGTTAAGCATTCTTCAAAAGTGTATTGTTGTCCTACTGTTCCTGTAACAAATTATCACGTTCTTGGTGACTTAGAACAATACAAATTTATCTTATAAATAATATAATTGTATTTGTTATGTTGTAGGTCACACTTGCAACATAAGTCTTAGTGGAGTAAAATTAAAGTGTAGGCAAAGATGCATTCTTTTCTGAAAGATCTAGGGAAAAAATTCACATTTCCTTAGCTTCCCAGATTCTAGAGGCTGTCCACATTCTTTGGCCCATGGTCTCCATCCTACATCCTCAAAACCAGAAATGCTTCATCTCTCTGACCACTCCTTTTTGGGGAGGGGGGTGAAATCCACATAATATAAAATAACTATTTTAAGGTGTCCAATACTGTAGCGTTTAGTACATTCACAATGTTGTCCAACAAACATCTCTATCAAGTTCCAAAGTGTTCTCATCAGCCCAAAATAAACCTCACAACCATTAAACAGCTACTACCAAATCCCCCTTCCCCTAGACACTGACAACTGTAAATCTTTCTGTTTCTGTAGATATATCTATTCCATTGGTATATATGTCTATCCTTATGCCAGTACCACACTGTTTTGATCACTATGGACATGTAGTAAGTCTTGAAATTAAGAAGTTTGAATACTAAAGTTTCTTCCTTTTCAAGTTTGTTTTGGCTATCTGGGACTTTTACAATTCAATATGAATTTGAGTATTGGCCTTTTCCACTTCAAAGGCCATTGAAATTTTAATTAAGATAGCATTGAATCAGTAAAACACTTTGGATAGCTTTACTCTCTTAACAATATTGTCTTCCAATTCATGAACACAGGATCTTTCCATTGATTTAGAACTTCATTAATTAATTTCAGCAATGTTTTTTAATTTTCAGGGGACAAGTCTTGTATCTCCTTAGTTAAATTTATTCCCTAATCTTTTGTTCTTTTCCATTCTTTTGTAAATGAAATCGTTTTCTTTAAATTTCATTTTTGGATTGTTCTTTGCCAGTGTATAGAAACACAACTGATTTTTACTTGTTGCTCTTGTATTGTGAAACTATGCTGAATTTGTTTATTAGCTTTAATAGTTTTTAGGATAGATTAATTTATCATGCCATCTGTAAATAGGGATTGTTTCACCTATTTCTTTTCAGTTTGGATGCATTTTATTTCTTTTACTTGCCTGACTCCTCTGGTTATAATTTTCAGTAAAGTGTGGAATGATGGTGCCTTACCAGTGGGTCCTAATTTGGAATCCTAGCTCCTGAGAGTGA
>PVKH010020401.1:0-14598 GCA_004027955.1 Chaetophractus vellerosus | reverse complement strand
AAAAATAAGTTGCACCCTGTCTATTCTGCAAATGGCTTAATGTTTAGCATAGTTTACTTCCTGAAAGCATTTTTAGGAAGTTGACTGTGATAGAGATTTCTATTTCCTTTACAGGTCATTTTACCTGGGACAAATACCTAAAAGAAACATGTTCAGTCCCAGCGCCTGTCCATTGCTTCAAGCAGGTAATTGATTCTCAACATCTTTAGAAGGTGGGAGGTAAATAGACAAATACATTTTTTAAATGGTCCTTACATAACATGAGGTGGGAGCCTTTGGCATCTTACCTGAGGATCCTAGAATAAACTTCTATGGGAAGAATACCACTCAAGAAGTAAAATTTTATCACTGAGTTTTGGCAGCAGATATTCTCCCCAGCTTCATCCCAATTAACAGCTTTTCCTTCTTCACCTTCTTGAGGATATTATGTTACTGAAAACAACTCTTAATTTTTCTGTAACTTTTAATTCAGGCAAATAGTCAAGAGAGTTAAAATAGCCCTTAGACAATTCTTAAAAGTAAAGCAGTGTCAGTTTCTCTGTACTCAAAACTTTTGCCTCAATCTTATCTTTCTGTAAGGATATTGGCATGAGTCCCATTCGTGAGCATTTTCAGAGCTCATTAGAGGTCATCCTGAGATTTTCACATGAGATTACATACCCCGGACAATGCACAGATAATATTGACCAAATCATATATAATAAGACTGATAGGTACAAGTGTACTGATGCTAAACAGAGCTAAACACCAGGAAGTTATTTACATATCCTTTCCTTTAGTATTCAATGCTTATTTCCTCGAACTATCAGCGTTTCACTTTGAGTTGAAATTTTGTATAATTTCACAATAAAAATACAAATTGAGGACTTCTACTCATCTAAAGTAATAGGGACTGGATGGAATATCAGGCACCTAAGTGCAATGATCTCTGAGAGATAGGAAACAAATGAGGTGGACCTTATGATTTCGTAACTTACTGCCCTAGGCCATGGCACAGGAAAAAGGAACCCAGATTGAGCCCACCAGACTCCCTAACTTGAGGAGATGGAGTTGAGGGTACAGGGAAACCCAGGAAGCTACATTTTTGCAGGACAGTACCAGAGAGAAGAGAGCTGTACAGAAAGAAAACCATGGAAATCTTCAGAGAATGCCTTCAGGTATTCAGCAGGGTACAACTGTTTAGTTGCATGCATGTAAGGAAACTACCCAAAACCAAGGAAAAAAACATCTGAAAGTATTAGAGGGAAGAGAGCCTGGTACTCAGACAGGGCTATTTTTACCAGCTAGGCTCGAAAATCTCATAATTCGAAGGCATAGGATAGAATACTCAGAAAGTCTTGCTCAGTGGTGGAGAATAAAAGAGCCATAGATTGAATACTGCTCCAGACCCACATAACAAATCATAAAAGCAAGGCTTGAAAGACTCAAACTTTATAAGTAATTTAACTGCATCTGAAAACAAAGCATAAAGAAGATTTATAGGAATGGAAAAGTATCTAGCACCCAGAAAGGTCAAATTCACAGTGTCTGGCATCCAGTCAAAGATTACCATGCATGCAAAGAGGCAGGGAAGCACAACCAGTAATGAGGAGGATGATCAATCTATTGAATCTGACTGAGAATCTACACAGAGCTTAGAATTAGCAGACAAAAGTATTAAAACAATTATTTTAAACTATATTCCATATGTTCAAAACTTAAGTAGAGATATGGAAGATATGAAAAACATTCATATTGAACTTCTGTAGGTGAAATGAAAATACACTGGATAAAATTAATGGCAGAAGAAAATATTGGTAAACTTGAAGAAATGAAACACAAAGGTAAAAAAGAGTTTTTAAAAAAATGAGCAGAGCATCAGTGAGCTGTGGGACAACTTCAAGTGGCCTAAATAGAAGTGTAACTGGGGTCTTGAAAGGAGAGACGTGACAGGGGATAGAAAAAACAATTGAAGAAGTAATGACTGTAAATTTTCCAAAATGGAGAAAACTATAAATCCATAGCTCCAAGAAGCACAATGAATCAAAAAACTAAGAAACAAGAAGAAAATGACACTAAATCATATCGTAATTAAATTGCTCAAAACCATGGATAGGTAAAATGTTAAAAGCAGCCAGAGGAAAAAAAGACATTTTACATACAGGGCAACAAAGATAACAATAATCCAGATTTCTTGTCAGAAACAATGCAAACAAGACAAAAGTGGAACATCTTTAAAGTACTGAAAGAAAAACTGTCAACCTAGAATCCTATATCCAGCAAAAAATATCTTTCAAAATCAAAGGAGAAATAAACATGTTTTCAGACATTCAAAAGCTGAAGGGACTTATTACCAGCAGACTTGCACTAAAAGAAATGTTAAAGGAAGTCCATCAAGCAGAATGAAAATGATACCAGATGGAATTACAGATCTACACAACAGAATAAAGGGTACCAGAAATGGTAATTACCAGAGTAAATTTATAAAAGATAAGTGACTGTGTAGACAACAATAATGATGTATTGTTAGGTTGATAGCAGATGTGTAAGTAAAATGTCTGATAACAATAACATAAAGACCCGGAAGAGAGAAATGTTAATTATACTGTTATAAGAATCTTATATTACACAAAAAGTAGTACAATATCACTCGAAGACTGACTGTAGTAAGTTAACGATGTTTAAACTCTAAAGCAACCACTAAAATAACAAAACTAAGTGGTAAAGCTAATAAGTCGATGTAATCATAAAAAAATTAAAAGAAGGCAAAACAGGAAGAAGGTAATGAATAAATGGAACAAATAGAAAACAAATAAGTTTAGTTTTAAACCCAATCATATCAATAATCACATTAAATATAAATTATACAAATATCCCAATTTAAAGACTAAGATGATCACAATGGCTAAAAAGCAAAACCCAAGTGTATGCTGCCTACAAGAAATTACACTTTAAATAAGTTTATTTAAATAAATATAATTTTTAAATATCAAGACACAAATAGGTTAAAAGTAAAAAGGATAGAAAAAGATACCGTGCTAATACTTAGTGGTGACTCAATGCTTTTTCCATATGATCAGGAACAAGGCAAATATGTCTGCTCTCATAACTTTATGTAGCATTGTATGACCAGTGCAATAAGGCCAGTAAAAGAAAAAAAACCAAAAGGACTCCAGATTGAAAGATTAAAACAAACATTTCACCAAGGAAAATATATGAATGGCAAATAAGCACATGAAGAGATGTTTATTATATGTTAGGGAAATATAAATTAAAACCACAATGAGGTATCACTACTTTGTCAACATTAAGAACGTCTTTTCTTCAGAAGGTACTGGTAAGAGAATGAAAATACAAGCTACAGACTGGGAGAAAGTCTTTGCACAAACCATATCTGAGAGTACAGCAGTACTCTCCAAATTGACCTATAAATTCAGTGCAATCCCTATCAAAGTCAAAGATGCCCTTTTTTCCTTATAGAAATTGCCAAGTTGATCCTACAATTCATCTAAAACCACAAGAGACCCAGAGTAGCTCATATAATCTTGATAAAGAACAAAGGTAGAGGACTCATATTTCCCAATTTCAAAACTTATTACAAAGCCACAGTACACAGAACATTGTGGTGCTGGCATAAGGATAGACATAGATCAATAGAATAGATTTCAGAGCCCAGAATTATGGTCAATTGATTTTCAACAAGAGTACCAAGATAATTCAGTGGGATCTTCAACAAATTGTACTGGGGCAACTGGATAGCCACATGCAAAAGAATGAAGCTGGACCCTTCTTTACACTGTATACAAAAAATAACTCCAGGTATATCATGGATCTAAGAGTGAGTCAAAACTAAGAGCTGAAACTATAAAACTCTTAGAAGAAAACATAGGACTAAATCTCCATGGCCTTGGATTTGGCAATGGTTTCTCAGATATGACACCAAAAGCATAAGCGACAAGAGAAAAAATAGATAAATTGGACTTCATAAAAATTAAAAGCTTTTGTAGTTCAAAGAACACCATCAAGAAAGTGAAAACACAACCCACTGATAGGGGAAAATAGTTGCAGATCATTACATCTGATAAGGGACTTGTACCCAGAATACATAAAGAACTCTTATCACTCCATAGTAAAAAGACAACCCAATTTAAAAATGAGTAAAGGATTTGAATAGATATTTCTCCAATGATATACAAGCACATAAAGTACTCAACATTATTAGTCACTGGGGAAGTGAAAATCAAAACCATAGTCAGATGGATCTCCTAGATGGATAAAATTTAAATACAGACAAGAACAATTTAGGTGAAAATGTAGAGATTCGTAACCCTCATACATTGCCAGCTGTGAAATGCTATTGCCACTTTGGAAAGCAGTTTGGAAGTTACTCAGAATGTTAAACAGAGTTACCATATGATCCAGTAGTCCCAATCTTATATCTATATATATACCCAAGAGAATTAAAAACATATGTTCACATAAAAACATACACTTAGATGTTCATGGCAGCATTATTTATAATGGCCCAAAAGTGGAAACAACCCAAATATCCATCAACTGATGAATGGCTAAACAAAATTTTTATCATACAAAGTAATATTCCAAACTGAAATTGAATAAAACAACATGGATGAATCTTTGCAGACATTATGCTAAGTGAAAGAAACCACTTATGTATTGGCCACATATTGTGTGATTCCACTCATAGAAATGTACATAATAGGCAAATCCATAGTAATAGAAAGTAGATTAGTGCTTGCTAGGGACTGGGATTAGTGGGGAATGGGAAGTTAACTCTTGATGGGTATGGGGTGTCTTTTGGGAGAGATGGGCTAATGTTTACATAGCCCTTTGAGTGTATTAAAACCACTGAATCATAAACATAAAAAGGGTAAATTTTGTGGTATGTGAACTAAACATACACCTACCATATGATATTGCCATTCCATTTTTAGATATTTGTCCAAGAGAAAAGAAAGCATATTTACAGATATTAGACTTGTGTGTGAATATTCAGAGCAGTTATATTTTTAATAGCCAAGAACTGGAAACAAACTAAATGTCTGTCAACATGGTATACTATTTAGCAATTAGAAAAATGAATTTTTGATCTACTTAACAGCCTGGGTAAATATCAGAATAATGCTGAATGAAAGAAGAAACACAGAAAAGAATACATATTGCATGATTCCATCTAAGACTAGAAAATGCAAACCAATCTACAGTGACAGAAAGTAGATCAGTGGTTGCCTAGGAATGGGGGTAGGATTCGGGCTGAAGGAAGAGATTTCAAAGAGGCATGAGAGAACTTGGGGATGATGGCCATGTTCATTGTCTTGTGTTGACTGTTTCACAGGGGAATACAGTGTATATGGTATTACTGGTATCTACGTATGTCAAGACTTACCAAAGTATACAGTTTATTTTATGTCAACTATAGCTCAAAGTTTTTAAAAATATCATTTAAATGTAAGTTAATATCAAAATAAGGGAAAAAAAATCAACCCCTAATAGTCCATGTGCTGGATATACAGATCAATATACTAAAATGCTCCATGAAGAAACATTAAGGATATGGTCCTGAAAAGAAAACCTTATGAATACCTAGGGGTTGGAGAAAAGATAGAATGAGAAAGCATTTAAGTAACTAGGCCGTTTGAGACACTCCTATCCTTCTCTTACTTGTGTGAGTCACTATTTGATGCTTCAGTGGAAAGTATTTTTTTTTTCATCCTTCATCTTATCTTCCAGTGTTTTCTTTTGCATGAAATCCTTCCAAAGTATAATATTGGGGGATAATTCAGGGTAGTTGTCCCTGGACCAGCTGTAACCAATTTGAATCTAAAGCCTACATTTTCAGTTTCTACTTCCTAACATCCTAACTGAAAATGTGGTTTACTCTCAATCTGCCTAATCCTCGTGGCTTGTTCTCCTCAGTCCTACACACCTCCAAACAACGAGTTCAAGATCAGCATGAAATTGGAGGCTCAGGACCCCAGGAACACCACATCAACCTGTATTGCCACAGTTGTTGGACTGACAGGTGCCCGCCTCCGCCTGCGCCTTGATGGCAGTGACAACAAGAATGACTTCTGGCGGCTAGTTGACTCAGCTGAAATCCAGCCTATTGGGAATTGCGAGAAGAATGGCGGTATGCTGCAGCCCCCTCTGGGTGAGTAACTAGACCTGGGTTCTCCCTAGCCAGTTAGTGTTCAAAAAATTATGTTATGGGAAAGCCTAGGACTCCCTGCTTATCCCTTCTTTTTTATGTGGTCCAGAAGAAGAGGCCCATCTGGACCTCTCTTAATGAAATGAGTTGCAAAATCCTGAAATCTCCATTTCCACGTTAGTTTATGATACCTAGTTTTCTCTCAAATGCTTCTTTTTTTCTAACAAGAAACCACCCCCTTGGTCCTTCTTTGTCAGTTTCCATTTATTCTGAGAGAATGGAAGTTCTTGCCATTTAACCTACCTTAATAAAACATATAAAACTTATACCAAATTGTACAATGACGTCAAGAGGTGAAAGAAAAATCTCCCAGTGGAGAGGAAGGACTGATAAAGGTTCTTTTATGTTCTTTTCCCTGAATTCTCACTTGGTCCTTGGAATTGTCTCACTTTGAACCCATTCTTTACAAGAAAGTAACCATTATTTTACTTAAACCAATGATGCCACTAGATTTTTTTCTTCATAATCAGATTGACTTTTTTTGTACTGACTCGTACCTCAGTCAGCCCATTCAATCAGTTACTGTCAATCATCATTGCAGTAAGTCTTAAAGTAGGGGAAAAGGAGTTGTGCTATGGACTATATTCCCCTTAGGAGGCTGTGCTAGATTAATTGAGGACATGTCTCGTTTGAAAGAGTCCCCCAGATGATTGCTTAACATTTACTCCCATTTTTTAAAAAAAGTATGTAAAGAATGTAAAACTTCAAACATATACAAAAGTAGAGAGAAGAGTACAGCGTATTGCCATGTATCGTTCATCCTTGATAATTATCAGTACACAGTCAATCTTGTTTCGTCTGTACCTGTACACACCTCTTGCCCCCTCCTACCCAATTGCCCAAACATAGTAGCATTTCAACATTAAATATTTTAATATCTCTCAAAGATGAGGACATTTTTAAAACATAAGCTTACTGCTGTTCTCACATGTAAATAAGCTAATGGTAACTCCTTAATAACAGTGACTATTTAATTAATGTTTAAATTTTCTTGATTGTCTTTTTTCACTCTTTTTACAGCTTCTTTGACTCAGGAGCCAAGTAAGATCCACATATTTCAGTTGATTGATATGTCCCTTAAGTCTCTTTTGATCTATTAGTTTTCCCTCCCTCTAATTTTTTTCTTTATTTGTTGAAAATCCTAGGTCATTTATCTTTAAAACGTCACATAGATTTTACTGACTATATCTCTGTGGTATTCTTTTACTTATTCCTTTGTCTTTTGTTTCCTAGAAATTTGTAACTAAATCTAGAGGCTTGATCAGGTTCAGGTTCAATTTTTTTCATAACAGTATTTCATAGGTGGTAGTGTTTATTTTATCAGGTGATATATACAATCTGATTATCTCTCTAGACTTTGATGTTCATTGTCTAGATCAGAGATTGGTGAATTTTTTTTACAGAATCAACGAGGAAACATTTTAGACTTTTAAGCCATACATTCTCTCTTGCAAATACTCAACTTTGTCCTTGTAGTGAGAAAGCAGCCACAGACAATATATAAAGAAATGGGTATGGCTTTGTTCCAGTAAAACTTTATAAAAATAGGTTGCCAACCTGATGGCTGTAGTTTGCTGACCTCAGATCTAGATCAATCAATTCATTATGATTTAGAAAACGGCAATTTTTAATACTATCATTCCTTCTATATAAATCAAATGGGATACTTCTTTTAAAATCAGCTTTCATAATAACTATTTGCTTAACCTGAGTTGTAATTCATACAGGAAAGGCAGTTTAAATGTGAGATTCTTTTCTTTATTTTCCAATTTTCAAAATAATGAATTGGTTTACTAGCATTCTCTAAAGATATCCAAGAAAAGTTTTGTTATTGTTATTTACAATCATAAACTCAAGGATTCGTAGATATTTGGTGTGTTTTACTCCATTGTACTAATTGTCCTTGTTATTACTTGAATTGTCCTATCTTTGGCCAGTAGGAGTCTCTTCCAGGTGTTTCCTGCCTCTTTTTTGACACGTTAGTACTATTTGATAGCTTTCTTGGATTTCTGGAATTTTAAAATGTTCTGGGCTCATCTTGTACACTTCCTGCCCCAGATATGGAATCATCCATTACTTCTAGGTGCCAGGGTTCCTCTGTACCACATCAAAACCCTAGTTCTCCATGACACTAATAAAATGACTCATTTTGCTTTATCCCACAATACACATACAACAGAGCCAGAATAACAACACCAACACTAGCAGCGTTATAATTACTAACAGTGTTTTAGAGTTATTTGGATTAATTTCTCTCTGGGTGACTGAGCCACCAACTTGATACAAAGTTAGGTTCTTTTGTTTTATTTTTAATTTTTAGGGATTGCTTCAATTTTCCTTTATAAATACATAAAATATATACATCGTTCTTAAAGTTGAATCTATAAAACTGTGTATTCAGAGAACTCTTAATTCCATTCCTCCCTTCTGCCATAGGTAACCACTTTGTTTAACTTTTATAATTAATTCTTACATTTTAAAAATATGAGCAAATATGTATGTATGTATATGTGTGTGTATATCTCCCCCTTCTAGTATTGAGATATTCCTCATTCCTTTTTACAACTGCACAATATCCTACTGCCCTCATCTTACTTTATTATTAATCACACTGCAGAAGCATCTTGAAAAGCTTTAAAACACACACACACCCACTCACACACACACACACAATTTGCCAGGGATAATGGTGACCATCTAAATTAAAATCTTTCCAAAAATTCACCAAAACCTACAGATCAAAAAGGAAACCAAATCAAACCCCACCCATAACTCATGCCTAAACATACTTAGGAGTCAAGAATACCACAGATTTCAATTACATATTAGTGGGGGATTAATATGGATCTGAAACTAGTAGAGCCAATACCAGACCTATACCAGAATGAAGAGTCAGGTGGAAACTGTATAAAGAAGAAGAGAGGGCAATGGGGTCTAGTACAGCCAAAATCACCACCAGATCAAAAACAGTCCCATCCAGAATGGGGAAATACTGAGTACAGAGCTGAGACCTAGTAGATTAGAGCTTTGACTTCTGGGAAGGAAAGCAGAGGCATGAAAGTGTAAGGGACCAGAGAGTAGTCTTGGTAAGATACCACTTTTGGGAGGAGAGTGAGGCATAATGTTGAAGGGAAAGAAGGAAGCAAGGGGTGGTAATTTAGGGTTATACAGAAACAAAAGAGAATCAAAATCAAAAGATACATCGTCTTCCCCTCCCTTCCTAAATAGGCCCATCTATTAAAGGAAGTGAATTTCACTATGCCAACAGAAATACTCAGGGCCCACAACCCATGACAAAATAGAGCCACCCGTTTTTTTCCTGATCCAGGAAAATATAAGACAATAAAAAATGATAAGGAAACTGTAGTCAACATCCATAAAAAGATTCTATATGAAAAAAAGCAGACAATGATGATAAAAACATTCCAAGTACTAAAAATTCTGCTGCCAAAACTAATGACTAAGCAAGGAAAAACTGTTGTACAACACTCCAACTTGAATTAAACAAGTATTGGCAGATATGAAAAATGCCTTAAATTGTAAATTTTAAAAGGCAGACTAGAAATGCATAATAGGCAGGAAAAGAGAAAACAGTTATCCAACTCAAGAAAGAAATTGAAGACAGAATCATCTCATTGAAGACTTAATTCCAAAATGCCCAAGGGACAATAGATTCAACTGAAAATAAAGTAAGGGACATTGAAGAGAAAAATAAAGACAACCAAGAGAATAAAAATAAGTATTGGAAAAGGTTAAAAAATGATTATCTATGCTGCTAGAATAAAAAATTAAAAAAAAAAACCCATAGGACTATACAACACATAATGTGAACTATGGATTATAGTTAATAGTAGAATTATAGGGCCCGGCTAGATAGCTCAGTGGATAAAGAGCGCGCTGGGGTACCACATGGGAGGCCCCGGGTTCAGTTCCCGGGGACCTCTCCAAGCGGGCAGACGGCCTTGAGCAAGGCAAGCCGCCGTGGGCGGGGCAGAGCCGCCATGGGCAAGGCAAGAAGCCACCACGGGCAGGGCGGAGCCCCCACGGGCATGGCAAAGTCACCCGTGAAAAGCGGAGCTGCTGCCTGCGAAAGCGGAAGCCGGCAGCCAGCAAAAAAAAACATGGAGGACTGCTGCCCGCAAAACATGGAGCGGAGCCACCCAGGAACAGAGCAAGCCGCCGCCGGGGAGAGACAGGGGGAGACAAGAAGCAGACATAGAAAAACACAGAAGAATGGACACACAGCAAGAACAAGCAGAAAGGGGGGGGTATGTAATAAATAAAAAATAAATCTTAAAAAAAAATAGTAGAATTATAATATTCTCTCATCAGTTGTAACAAAGGTACTATACTAATGCAAAATGTTAAAAAATGGGGGCAAGTATATGGGAACTCTGTATTTTCTGCATGATCTTTCTGTAAATCTACAACTCCTCTAATAAAAAAATCCTGGGAAAAAGGACCAGAGAGGAAGTATCAAATATAGAACATAGCCAGCTCCCATATATATTTATTTGTATGCATATATATGTGTGTATATATATGAATGTATGTATGTATGTATGTATACAAAATAATTGGAGTCCCTGAAGAAGATAAACAAAGCCAAAATAATGGAACAGATTTAATGCTAAAATAGTAATGCAAAAGAAACTTTCCAAAATTAAAGAAGATATTAACCTACATAGTGAAAGTGTCTTATCTTATTCTTGGGGAAATTGATTCAGGTTGGTTAAGTCATATTTTAGTAAAACTATTTGATTCTCATAAAGAAAATTTCATTTAAGCCTCTAGGCCAAAAATCCAAGTCATTTTCCAAGTGAAATAATATCAGATTTGCATCAGCCTTAACAAAAACATACAAAGCAAGACAAAGTGGAGCAATATATTAAAGAAATTCAAGGATAGAAAATGTGAGCAAGGATTTTATAACTATTCAAACTGTTCTTCAAGTATTGAGATTATACCGAAACAGTTCTTAGCATGCAAGAACTCAGGGAATATTGTAACCCCAAGCCCTTCCTGAGGAATCAATTGGAGAAAGAGCTTCATGCAATCAAGAGATGATCAATCTAAGACAAAAATAAATGTCCAGAGTGGAGTAGTATGGACATCACTCTGGGTCCAATGAAGAGAGAGAAACTACACAATAATTTAAATACAGGAAAAACAGAATGTAATTATTAACTATAACAGAGAATTGGAATAGTTAGAGAATGGCTAATAAAAAGGAAAAAGAGAGGACTTTTGGGGAAAATGGCACAGTAGGGTGCTCCAGGACTCAGTCCTTCCACTAAAATAACTAAAATAAGCTATTAAACAGGCAGGAACTGTCTGAAACAACTATTTTGACACTCCGGAGGCCAGAAGAACACTGTTCAGCATCCATGGAAGAGCAGGAGGAAGAGGCTGATAAACTACAGTATAGATCTGTAAATTGCTCTCTCCATGCAGCAGCTAATGGTGCCCATCTCCCACTCTCACAGGAGGCCACCATGGGGTCCAGGCCCCTGGCTTCCTCACCTGACACAAAGATATAAGTGATAACAAGTACAAAAAATGGAAAAGCATTTGTCCGTACTATGAAGTTGAGTTGGTATCAAACCAAATAAGATTGTTATATATTTAGGATGTTAAATTTTAACCCCATGGTAACCACAAAGAAAATGGATGAAAAATATATCCAGATAGAAATGACAGGGCACTAAAAAAAATACAAAAAAAAAAAGAAGAAAAAAAAAGCAAATAAATATAAAAGTAGGAATTGAGGGACAAAAAAGGTACACAACTTAGAAAGGCTAAAAGAGCCAAATGGCAAAAGAAAGTCCTGTATTATCAGTAGTGACTTTAAATGTAAATGGATTAAACTGTCCCATCAAAAGGCAGAGATTGGCACATTGGATAAAAAAGCATGACCCAACTATATGCTGTCTGTAAGAGATTCACTTTAAATTCAAAGATACAAGTAGGTTGAGGGTGAAGGGATGGAAGAAAATATACCATGAAAGTAGTAACCAAAAGAGACCTGTGGCGGCTATACTAATATTGGTTAAAATAGACTTTAAGTCAAAAACAGTTACAAGGAATAAAGATGGTCATTGTATACTGATAAAGGGGACAATTCAACTGGAAGATGTAACAATTATAAATATATATGCACCTAAGAGCAGAGCCCCAAAATGAAGCAAATACTGACAGATTTGAAGGGAGAAACTGAGGGTTCTACATTTAATTGTAGGAGACTTTTAACACACCACTCTCAATAATGGGTAGAACATCTAGTCAGAAGATCAATAAGGAAGTACAAGACTTGAATTATGTACTAAACCAACTAGAAGTAACAGGCATATATAGAACACTGCACCCTATGAAAACAATACACATTCTTATTAAATGCACATGGATCATTTACCAAAATAGCCCATATGTTGGGTTACAAAACAAGGCTCAGTAAGTTGAAAATATTGAAATCTTACAATGTATACTCTCCAACAACAAAGGAATGAAGCTAGAAATTAATTAGAGAGGGACAAAAGGAAGCTTCATAAATCTGTGGTAATTAAACAACTTTCTCTTAAATAGCCAATGGGTTAAAGAGGAAATCAGAAGCAAAATTAGGAAATATCTTGAGGTGAATGAAAATGAAAATACAATATATCAAAATGTGTCGGATGCAGCAAAGGTAGTGTTGGGAGGGAACTTTATAGCTGTAAATGTTTACATTAAAAAAGATAAAAAGGCTTCAAATCAGAGACCTAACCTCAAAACTGGAAGAACTAGAAAAAGAAGAGCAAGGTAAACCCACAGTAAACAGATGGAAGGAAATAACAAAAATTAGAACAGCGATAAATAAATAGAAAACAAAAGAGAGAATCAACAAAACCAAAAGTTGGTTCCTTGAAAAGATCAATAAAATTGACAAACCTTTAGCTAGACTGACATTTTTCTTTTAAATGAGGCAGCTATGTATCACAAAGACGTCAATTCTCTCCCAACTTTTACTTCATCCAAATTAAAATAAAAATGCAAGAGTAGAACCTTCAACTTCTAACCATGTGTATTAGTCAGCCAAAGGGGTGCTTTTGCAAATATACCAATAATTGGTTGGTCTTTATAAAGGGTATTTGGGGTAGAAGCTTACAGTTACCAGGCCACAAAGCATAAGTTTCTTCCCTCACCAAAGTCCATTGCCACGTGTTGGAGCAAGACAGCTGCTGACGTTTGCCAGAGTTCAGGCCTCTTGAGTTTATCTCCAGGCTTAGCTTTTCTGGTTCCTCCACAAGGTCAGCTGTAGACTATCAGGTGAATGGCTCACTTCTCGTCTCCTGAGGCATCCTCCCCAACATCAGAACTGCTTCTCAAAAATCTGCTTCTCAAATCTGCTCCCTCTTTGTCTTTTGCCTTGCCTTTTATACTTGAGACCACACCCACCGAGGGGTGGGGCTCAATGCCCTACTGACATGGCCCAGTCAACGCCCTAATCATAACCCAATCATGCCCAGATGAACAGATCAGTTTACAAGCATGATTCAATATTGATTTTTGGAATTCATAATTATATCAAACTGTAACACCATGATAGAATAACAGGACCAGATTTACCTTCTTGCTTTAAACAATGAGAAAACCAGACAAAATATATATGGTATAACAGTTTTCAGTTATTGTTCACAAGGCAGTGCAAGACGATGATCCCTGAGAAAAAAGAAACAAAGGAAGTGAGCCTGATGAGTTTCCTCAGCTCATTGCCTGGAGTGAGCCTCCAGACACCAGCACAGGGAGGGTCCTCCCAAACAACTTAGTGGTCTTACTGAGTTGAGAAGGCACAGTTCAGAATTTAGGAAGGCCAAGGAGACTTGAATTAGGGATAGACTGCCAGAGAGAAAAGAGTGTTGCAGAAAGATCTCTGGAGAGCTACAAAAGTGTCCTCTTGAGTCTTTGCCTAGTACTGATCTTTGCATGTGTTTGAAAAAACTGCTGAGACTGAGGAATGAATCACTGACAAGGAGTAGGCAAACAATCCCTGGTACCCATTCAATAAATGGAGTTTTTCCCTTCATTCAGTAAAAGTCTCATGGAGTTTATTGTATCCTTGTTGTAGAAGACTTAGACATAACAAGGAAAAAAGGGTAAAATTCAGACAGTGATTAAGGACTAGGAATAAAGAAGGGAGCAGGATAGGTTTAGGAAGCTATTTTAGTTAAGATAGTGTAGAAATGCCTCTCTGAGGAGGTGATATGTCAGCAAAGAACCAACTACATGAAGATTGGATACATGGGTATTTGAGGCAGTGGGAAACAATTTGGCATATTTGAGGAACAAATACCAGTGAATGTAGACGTGAAGGAGTGATGTGAGGTGAGTAATAAGATCCAGCTCCAGATCACGTA
>PVKH010020400.1:0-14585 GCA_004027955.1 Chaetophractus vellerosus | reverse complement strand
ATATGTAATAAAATAAATAAATCTTTAAAAAAAAAATAATGTAAAGGAGAGAGGATGAGAAGGTAAGAGTTAAAGAAGGAGGCAGAGATGGGTAAATCAAAATAAAGAGCTAGGGAACATATTTTCAGACTAGCCTAAAAGCAAAGATAGGAGAGAAAGGCAGGGCAATGTAAAATTCAAATAAACAATGGAATCCTAATAACTATGAAATTATCAAATATGTTTCTGTCTTGGGAGTATATTGAAGTATGTCATTTTCTTAATTTGATTTTTATGCTTTTTTATATCTTTTAATTGCCCATCTATTTTTTCTTTATAAATTGCTAATTTATGTTCTTTGTTCATTTTAGTCTATTTGGATATAGTCCTTTTTTATTATCTGTAATAATTATATATTAAGGATATCAACTTTTGGGTTCATAATGGCATCCTATTCCACACGTCCTATTTATTTTTATTTAATTTATGGACTTTTTGATACATGGGATTTTCAAATTTTACCTAATTAAATATATCAATCAAATTTTGTATAATTTCTACCTTTAGTATTATACATAACACATCATTTTCTAGTCACAGGGTAAGAAAAGTATTAACTTATAATTTATACTGATATTTTATGTATACCATTGTATGATTATATGATGATTTTGACTTCAATTATTGGACTGATATACATTTAGTTTTATCCAATTTTTAAATTTATAGGTATTTTGTATGATTTTGGATACAAATTAATTATTCATTGTAAGAATGCAAATATCTTTCCCAGTCTGAGGCAAGAATTTATATTTGCTTAAGATGTCTCCTGTTGTAAAGATTTAAAATGAAAACTGGGAAAATTTATCAAACTTTTAAATTATGACTTTTGATATTTGTGTTTAAAATTACCATTTATATTCTTCCAAAATTATTAAAGTTTTGTTTTTCAGATTTAGTTCCCTAATGCCTCTGGAAACAATTTTTGTTTTCAATGTGATATAAAAATCCAATTTTCTCCCTAAATGGAGAAATAATTGCCCCCAATACTAATTGTTCAATAGTCCATCATATCCCCAATATTTGTAATGACATTTTGGTTTACACCAAATTTCCATATGATTATGGTTTCTTATCTCTATACCATTACCACATTGTTTCAATTTCTATACCTTCATATACAAACCTTTTTATCTTATAGAACATTTCTTCCGACTCGTTTATTTACTTCTAAATCTGCTTTGAATTTTTGAAACTTTATACTTCCACATGGTTTTTTAGAATCAACTTACCAAATTCTGTGAAAAAAAATTTTGGAGTTGAAATTACGTTTGATTAATCCATAGAGAATTAACATCTTTATAATGTCAAGTGCTTTCATCTATAAGCATGGGTTATTTCTCAATTTATTTAGGTCTTTTTTTATGTCCTTTGTTAATTGTGTATAATTTATTCCATATGGGTTATTGTACTCATTTTACTAGATTTATTCTGAAATCTCATATTTTTGTTGTTTCCTATTTATTTTTCTACTGTATTTTCTAGTTAGTTCATGCTTATTGATGTATATTGAATTCTCTTTTTACATTTAATAGTTTATTTATAGATTCTTTTGGATTTTTATGAAGACAATTATATTACCTGCAATTAACAACTATCTTATTTAGCAACTCTATTTATCAATTTTACATCGAGTATATCCTTTTCTTGTCTTATTGTATTGGTTAGGTTCTCCAGTAAAAAAAAAACAAACAAATAAAAATGGCGATCAATGTATTATCTTTGTCTTTTTCATAGTCTTAAAGGGAATGTTATTGGATATGTTGTAGAGTTCTTTTAGATACCTCTTATGACATTAATGATATTTCTTTATATCCTTAGTTTTCTGTTAGGTTAGCATGTATGGTATTAAATTTGACATTTTTTACTTCTATTGAAATTACCATATGATTTTTCCCTTTTGTCTGTTAATGTGGTGAATTACATGTATACATTTTTTCCTAATGTGAAACAATCCTTTCCTAATAAATGCTACATAGTCTTTTTGATTATTTTTTATATTCCTGCATCCTATTTTCTAACATTCTTGTAAGAAGTGTTTCATCCTGTCAATGAAATTTCTTTATTGCTTTTATTCATCTGACTATCTTTGCCTGATTTGATATCAAGGTTATACTAGCTTCTTAAATGAATTTGGGATTTTACTTGCAATACATTTTCTTTATTATAATCTGTCAGCGCAATAAGTTAAGTGTTATCTTTTTTTTAGCTTGTACAATTTAAACTTTTAAAAAATATATATTTTTTTATTTTAAAAAGATATTTAGATTACATAAAATGTTACGTAAAAAATATAAGGGATTCCCATATGCCCCACTCCCCACACCTCCCACTTTCTCCCACATTAACAACTTCTTTCATTAGTGTGGGTACATTCATTGCAATTGATGAACACATTTTGGAGCATTACCACAAAGCCGTGGATTATAGTTTACATTGTAGTTTTCACTCTCTCCCACTCAATTCTGTAGGTTATGGCAAGATATATAATGGCCTGTATCTGTCATTGCAATGTCACTCAGGTCAATTCCAAGTCTGGAAAATGCCCCCATATTGCACCTCTTTTCCCTTCTCCCTGACCACAACACATCAGGTGGTCTCTGTCGCCACATCAATTATATAATTTCTTCCATTGCTAGAAACAAAATAAGTCTATAGGAGAATATCAGTAAGTCTACTCCAGAGCATATTTGATTCCCCAATCCTGAGGATTCTGGGATGGTGATGACCATTCTGCCTCTAATTGAGAGGGGGCTTTGATCCCATATGGCTGATGGATGGGACTCCCTTGTTTGCAGTTGTAGACTCTCGGTTCCTTGGTGTGGTGGTTGTCCATCCTCACCTCCTTGTTAGTTGTCCTGGATGAATCCAATGAACTGGAGAGTAAGTGTTGCAACTCTGCTGAGGCTCAGGACCCAGCTGGCACATGGACAGCCCAGAGATTAAAGTCACTTGGACGTACACCTACAAACTCCAGCAAGAGGCATGTGTAGAGAAGTCACATCTGCACCCAACTCTGTCACACTAGGGAGCCCAAACTCCAAAGTAGGGCCCACCGGCAAGGCCCCAAACTCCGGAGCTATCTGCTATGACCATAGGACCAGGGTGTCTCTGGAACCCTCTGGATCCCCACTACTTAGGGTAGTATCCACCTTTGCCATCTATGAGATCTTGCGGAGATGTGTATAGCGTTACTTCTCTGATGACCTCCCAACTCACTTTGAAGTCTCTTAGCCATATACACTCATTTGTCTTTACCTTTTTCCCCCTTTTTTCAAGGTCTTTTTCCAGTTGTATCACCAGCTAGTGCTTGATAGTAATCCCTTGGTGCCAGGGAGGCTCATCCCCGGGAGTCATGTCCCTCACTGAGGGGGAAGGTAATGCATTTATATGCTGAGTTTGGCTTAGCGAAAGTCCACATTTGAGCAACAAGGAGGCTCTCAGGAGGTAACTCTTAGACACTCTACAACACTAGGCTAAGTTGCAAATTCAAGAGGAAAAGGCTCATAAGCATAATCGTCAATATCAAGGGCCTATCAACTGACCATCTTTCTTTACTAGTCATTGCCCCTGTACTTGGGGGATTGTTGCTATTCCAGTAGAGAATGTGGCAGAGCTCCCCAGGATGGGAATTCAATAATCTTTTGGTTGTTGTGTGGTTCTCTACCCACAATGAATATTTGAACATATTTATATAACTTTGCTATATTTACAAATAGGAAATTCATTTGTTCTTTTTGTAGATTAGAATACTTGCAGTTACAGGGTATCATATTTTATGGAGTGAAAAAATTGTCTATACTGGACTATTATGAAGAATTTATAATCCTTCCTTCCAAAAGACTGAAGATAATTAGTAAGTGTTTAATCAGGATATTAAAAATGATCAAAAAGTATATTTGCCAAAGGATGAACTTGCTACTCTCATATTTTAAAGAAAACTACATTCAAATCAGAGGATTATAATAGGGAAGATTCAAAGCAATGGTATAGTAATAAAATAAGGTGCAATGGAACACCATTCCCTAGTGCATTAAGACACAAAATCTTTAAACTACCCATATTTTCAGCTCAGGGATAACTCATTTCCACATGCACAACACAATTCAAGTTGAACAGTGTTGAATTTTAATGCAATATACTTACACTAGTAGACTGAAATAATTAACCTGTCCTAAATTTCTTTCTAAATTAATTTTTTTTTTTTACTGCTTCTTGAGTCACTTTGGGATTTTTTTCAGGAAGTGAATTTTTCATTTTATTTAGTTTTCATTTTTGGAATAGTAATTAAAATATTTATATTTTATTTTAGAATTATTATACTTATTTGTGATTTTTCTCTTTCTTTGCTGTATGGATATTTTCACAAACGTGTTCAGCTTATTTTTCCTTTCATGGTAATAGCTTTGAATTCAGTTAAACCTTTATTTTCTTTCATTTCTTTCTGCTATTATCCTTATTTCCTTTCTTTTACCTTATTTTGGTTTAGTCTCTTTTTTTCTGTCTAATTCCTTGAGTGCCATGCTTGCATCATTACAAAGGTTTGGGAATATAGTGTTTTCACTGAAATTCACTTCTAAATATTTTATAATGTTCACTGTGACCCATGAGTTATTTAGAAATATTCTTTTGAGGTTACCAAGTAGGTGTAATTTTTTGTTGCTATGTTTAATATTGATACCTAGTTTTATCAAAATTAGTCAGTGACTGGCTTGTATATCAGTTCTTGCTTGTTGTGGGCACTATCTTTGTGGCATAGAACTGGGTCAATGCATTAAAATTCCATTTGCATGTGAAAAAAATGCTTATTTGCTAATTTTTTTTCAGTGCAGGGCTCTAAAGATCCACTAAGTTTGTTAAATGTGTTGTTCAAATCTTATAAATTCTCACTAATTTCTTGTTTCCTTAATACATGTTTCTCAGACAAGTATGATAAACTTACCAATGTTATTTCCCTGTATTATTAAACACTTCCAATCCAATTGTTGAGTGGCAATAAATATGTTTATATTTTATAACATGCTTACCCCTTGCTGTTAATATCCCATTCATTTTTATCTGGTTTCAGTTTCCTTCTTTCTGTAGTACATTCTTGATTGGTATTTTTCAGGGAGAGCCTATAGGTGGTAAATTCTTCCTGAATTCTCCTTTTTCCTGAAAATGTCTATTTCATGCTCATCCTTGAATGATTACTTGTATACCCACAGAATTATGGATTAATAAGCATTTTCCCCCAGGGCCTTGAGATATAATTACATTTTCTCTTGATACATATATATTTTTCTTTCAGTCTATTTGATTATTCTTTGGCAGGTAATCTATTTTCTCTCTCTATGTTTTTGAGAGGGGAAGCAGGACAGAGATAGGAAGAAATCTGAGAAAGCATCTCTTCAGGCAGTGTCATGCAAAAGATAAATTTCCAGGCACTCCCCAAAGTAGACTTCAGTAGCCCAAGGGCAATTCACAAGCAAGAGGCATGATTCACACTATTGTAAGGAAAAACACATCAAAGCCAAGGACCCCAAATTATAGTAAAAAGTGACCTGAGATGGCCTGGGAGAAGCAACAACAGTGTCTACCCCAAATCCTTAACTCTCAGAGCAGCATATTTGAGGAAGGAGCAGTGGAGGTAAAGTGGGAAATGTTCAGGAAGCTGCTAGGATGTAGGGGATCTCCACATTTTGGAGTCTTTTCTAGATATCCCCATATTAATTGGCAAAGTCTCAGTCTCTATCAATCATATACTTAACCTAGATCATAGAAGATGTTAATATTGGGAATTTGGTCCATGATGCAATTCAGCAATGCATTTGATAATTTTTTCAGGTTTGCTTTTCAATGGGACTTATTGTGTGAGCTCTAAACAGAAAGGGCATCCTTCAGTAGTAGAAACTGTGTTTCTAAGGGTCTGCTTCCAACTGCATAATCCAGCTAGAGAACTCATTCTTCAGCCACTGGAAATTGTTTATAACTGTTTTGAATACCCACTTGTTTCTTACACTCCTTGTATTTTCTTATGCCCTTTTAACTGATCTGTTGTTATCCAAACTCCCAAAACCTCATCCGCAGAGGTAGTCCGAGTATTGAGAAACCATGAGCAGGAGCTTAAAGTACCATTTCCTTGCTATTTAAAATGGAATATTAGTCTTCTACCCTAGGTTACAAAGACTTTCTCACTGCCCTGATTATTCCAAACATTCTCCATTTCTTCTGAGTGTCGATTCCATGCATCCCTGCTCCTGGTACTAACTTTTGTTAAGCAAGTCCTTCTGGACACGAGGAACAGAGGTACACTCGAATTAGGAACTAGGTAATTTGTTGTCATTTATTGTTACTATCAAGCTGAGCTTGGAGCTTTACTGAAAGCTGCCTTTACTTTTAAACTCCCTTGGGATTCTTGCTCTTCTCTCCATCTCTCCTCTGTTTTTCTCTCATTGGTTGATTCTACTATTCTGTCTATATTTTCTCAACCTTATTAGCTTCTGCCTACTCATAGTTTCTGCTCTCTTATAACCTTAGTTTTAATTGGCACACTATGACTTCTTTCAATGTCATAAATTTATTTTCTGCCTAATTGCTGGATGGCAAGTTCTTTCCATTCTCTTATTTACAATACCCAGAGGAATCTGATTGACCTACTTCATCATTTTTATGCCAGTTTATGATTGTCTACCCTTCAGTGTCATTTACTATAACCAAAGTGGAGAGGTAAGATCATGTGTTCCAAAACATGGCTTTCTAAATAGCCCAAGAAGGTTATTCTTTACAACTTGAGTTTGGGGTTGGACATATGACTTGCTTTGGCCAATGGGGGTTTAGTTAATGTAATGCAAGCAGAGGTTTAAAAATCCTATCAGGGCTTATCTCCTTTTGCTGCTCTTGAAACTCTGTTACCACCAAGCAAATGAGCACAAGTTAGCCTACTGAAGAAGCACCTTTGCCAATAGCCTGCCAACCACTTGTCATGTGAATGAAGTCACCCTAGATCATCCAGTTCCAGTTGAGCCCCAGCTTACTGCAGTCATATGAATGAGCCCAGATCAGATGGCCAACCCATAGAATCATGAGCCAACACTTGATTGTTATTTTAAGCCACTAAGACTAAAAGCTATTTCTTATGCTGCAAAAGCTAACTGATACACAAAGCAACTTAATGGTTCAATACTTTCCCAGGGAGAGATAGCAAATACTTGGAAAAGATTCAACCTACCACAGAATCTGTTTACCATATAAGATAGTGTCACCTTTAGTGGTAGAGATTGTATCTTGTTTGTTCAGTCATTTAATCACCCAACATAATATCTGGTACATAATATGTGTGGTCAAATTTTGATGAAAAATGTATGTCACAATGCAAAAAGGCCATTCTCTGTCCTCAAGCTGCTTTTCCTTCCTTTATGATCTGCAGCTTTGCCCATATGTTAATTGGTATGAATTTGTTATTCTTAAATCTCTTGGGACTTAGTTTCTTAAATCTGAGAACTCAATTGGTTCTTCAATTCTGGAAAAGTTGCATCCATTACATCCTTAGATATTGCTTTTCTTCCGTTAATTCTATTGTCCATTCCTGGAACTCCTATAAGGTGTATTTTGAATCTTATTATTTTATTCTCCATGCTTTAAGGTTCTTTTTCATAGTTTCTCATTTTCAAATTGCTCTCTCTTCTACATCCTCAAATTCAGTTATATTGCACTTAATGACCTTTTATAAACACCAATATAATCACACAATTCCCCTGTTTAATGACCCCAGATAGCTTTCTAATACACTTAAATCAAATTCCTTAGCACAATCTGCAAAGCCCAATATAGTCCTGGCCTAACTTTTTGACTTCATCTCCAGCCACTCACCCATTCACACACTACCCAAGCCCCGGAGGTTTTTGCCAATCCTTGAATATGCCAGGGTCATTCTCCCATCAGCATATTTACACTTGCCTATTACTTGGCCTGGCATACTCTTCTCATAGAACTTGCATCATTCTGGAATTAGCTCAGATGGAACTCCTCATATAGCATTTCCCTGACCTCTCTAGTGAACATTTGTTATTCTTTTTGGTGGCCCAGCACCTTTGATTACTCTTTCTGCATTCACGGAATTCCTCCATTTTCACAGTTGGTGTGATCAGATTGTTTTTTTCCCAGCATTCTTGGCTTGGAATTGGATGCTAGGGGTGATAGCTAAGTATCTAGGAATAAATTTAACTAAGGATATAAAGGACGTATACATGGAAAACTACAAAATATTGCTAAAAGAAATCAATGAAGACCTAAATAAATGGAAGGACATTCCATACTCAGGGATAGTGGATTGGAAGACTAAATATTGTCAAGATGTCAATTCTACTCAAAGTGATTTACAGATTCAACACATCCTAATAAAAATTCCAACAAACTGCTTTGCAAAAATGGAAAAGCCAATCCTCAAATTTATATGGAAGGTGAAGCAGTTTGATATTATTTATGAATTCCAAAAATAGATATTAGATTATGCTTATGAACTGATCTTTTCCTCTGGGCATATTAGATTATATTGGATTCAGAAGTTTCACTTTTACTTGATTGGGCCACATCAGTAGGACATTGAGTCCCTGCTGCCTTGATGAGTGGGGACTCACAGAGAAACTGCACTGCAGCAAAGGGAGTTTGGAATTTTTGAGCTGGAGCCCGGGAATTACATACATGGGTGAATGCAGAGCAGCTGAACATGGAGAGAATTGAGCACCAGGAAGAGAGACGAGCTGTTTGCCTGAAAGTCTACAGCTGGCCTTGTGGAAAAAGCAGAGCAGCTGAGCCCAGAGAGAAACAAGCCCTGGGAAGAGAGGAACACAGGATGCCTGAACTCTTGGCAGTTGCTCCAACATGTGGCAACAGACTTTGGTAAGGAAGTAACTTATGCTTTATGGCCTGGTAACTGTAAGCTTCTACCCCAAATAAATGCCCTTTATAAAAACCAACCAATTTCTGGTATTTTGCATCAGCATCCTTTTGGCTGGCTAATCCAGGAGGATGGGGACTCTGAATAGCCAAAACCATCTTCAAAGAGTAGAATGAAATACACTTCCCAATTTTAAAATTCATTACAAAGTTACAGTATAATTTTGTATTTTTGACAATGCATCATCTAGGTAGTTTTCTAAAAGAGAAATTGCTGGATCAAAGTGTAAATTCATATGTAATTTTGTTGGATAATGCCAAATTTCTCTCCATGGCAGCTATACCATTTTTCATTCCCACCAGCAATGTATGAAAGTGCCTCTTTTTCTCCAGCCTTGGAAACAGAGTATGTTGTCAAAGTTAAATGTATGCTAATCTGATAGGTGAGCTATGGTATTTCGATGTATTTTTAATTTACATTTCACTTGTGTTCAAGTTTGGACATCTTTTCACTTGTTTGTAGGCCATAGTATTTCTTCTGTGATATGTCTATTCTTATCTTCTTCTCTTAAGTATTAATTACCCATCCCCTCTACCCCCAGTCCCTGACAACCTCTAATCTGATTTCTGTCTCTATGAATTTGCTTATTCCAGATATTTCATAAAAGTGAAATCATACATTGTTTCCTTTGATATTGGGCTTATTTCACTCAATATAATGTTTTCAAGGTTCACCTATATTGTATCATATATCAGAATTTCATTCTTTTTCATGGCTGAATAATATGCCATTGTTTATATCTACCACATTGTGTTTATCTATTCATCTGTTGATGGACACTTGGATTGTTGCCATCTTTTGGCTCTGGTGAATAATGTTGCTATGAATATTGGTATACAAGCATTGTTTGAAGTCCCTGTTTTCAATTATTTTGGGTATATGCCTAGAAATTGAATTGCTGTGTCATATGGTTATTCATTTAACTTTTTGAGGAACAGTCAGACTGTTTTCCACATTAGCTGTAACATTTTACATTCTGACCAACCATATACTAAGGTTTAAATTTCTCCACTTCCTCACTTTCTCATATTATTTTCCTTTTATTTATTTTTTAAAATAATAGCCCTCCTAGTGGGTATGAAGCAGTAGTCTACAATTTTTTAGCAATCAGGTTGATTTACTTCTCAGTTTTTAGGAGTGCTTTAGATAGTCTGTCCCCTTACTCTAAATATAGTATTATTTATCTCCAAGTACATCAGATGCATTTCAGTACATGGATTGTTGGTTTAATTACTTATCTGTCAACCACTAGAATGTAAGTTCTGTGAGGGAAGGGACTTTTACTTGTTCACCACCGGGTCTCTAGTGCCCATCACACTGCCTGCATTTAGTGGGTACCCAATAAGCATCAGGGTATAAACTGAATGAACAAACCCAGCATTTCTAAGTGGTTGTGGCTGTGGGGAGAATGGTCTGAGTTCAGTTTAATTAACTATGTTCCTTGAAGCCAAATTTAGTTTCTTTAATTCAAATTTTAATATCCCATGAAACATCTTCTATTATTATTGTTCTGTTCTTCCCCCAACACATCCCTTTATATTTTCACGTATTTCCCATCCAAATGGACTTTAGAGAAACATTTTAATTTTCCAAAACAAATACTATGTGAAGATTGTCATTGGTTTTCATTAAATTTTTAGTTAATATGAATTATAACTGACATTTTACAATATTTACTCTTCCTATTCTGCCATTCTGAAGTTTAACCAAGCTAAACAGCTAATGATAGGCAGAACTGGTGATTAACCTATTCCATATAGAAATTGTACAATCAGATTTATACATAAAAGAATAATTATGCACTTGAACTGAACTTTTATGCTAGATAATTACTCTAAAGCACTTTTCCTTTCTTTGTAATATTTTTAAAATTTTACTCTGAATTATACCGTTAACACTCTGATTTTACATCGAGCTCTTCTATGTGCCTTATCTACATCCTTTTATTTAATTCTCAGGACACTAAGGCTTAGCCAAGATAAGTAAAAACTCAGATTCTGAGTGGTATAGCTAATATTCAATGCCATGTCTATGTAACTCTGGGACCTGCTTTCTTAACCACTCACTGTATAGCCTCCCCAGGACCTATACCTGATTAACGTTTATGTGTTCATGGTGTCTAACATGGTGACTTGCACTGGGTATTCACTCAGCAAATACTGCTGACTTGCTAAAAAACTGAACAGAGATTGAACACACGGACATCTCATGGCTTTTTCCTTTGGGTGGAGGCATTAGGAAGTTAACGCATGTGCTGAGATAGAAAATAGAATTTGATGGAATGAGTCTTCTGTTTGCAGAGGTAGTTTGGGAAAATATAAGAAAAAGAATACAACTACCTTGGTTAAAAAGCTGGAAAAGCTTACAAATTAGTTCAACTACAAAACAACAAATTATCTTAATCTTTCCATTGCTCAAATTATTGAAGTGACTTTGTTATAAAGGAAATAATTGTACCTTTCCTACCCTTCCTTGTGAGTCTCCAGTTATTTTTTGTTTGTTCACCACATACTTCTTTAGAGGCTCTGCAGATATATTAAGCAAAGGTTTTGAAACTTACTTGAGTGGAATAGGAGGAACTAGAAGAACTAACCACCCAACCCAGTATAATTTGCTCTGCATCCTATGTGCCCATCCTGTGTGTTTTTGCTCTCTCTTGTACTTGAAGATGTAGATTAGCTAATATCCGCTGGCCTGTTTGAACTCATTGTTTCATCTTATTCCAACCTCTAGCTTCAATTTAAGAAACTAGAGGACAACAAAGAGCAATTGGGATTGTTAACACCTGTGGTTCTCCATTAATGAGGTACGATTCTGGAGCCTTGAACTGTCACTGGCTCAGGAGGGGAGAACAGCAGTGTCTCCTCAGTGAGTGAGTTCTGGCAGCAGCTCAACCAAATTACACTATGCTCAGCCAGTCACCCCAGGAAGGTGGGTCACAATGCTAGCTGGCAGGGGGATAGGCATTTCAAAGACTTAGAAAAAAGTTTAAGCATTCATTGTTATGTTAAGAGAATGGGGTTGCATGCTATTCTCCAAGCTAGTCCCTGGATTCTGCTCTGCCTTGCACCTCTGTGGCTGGCATGTAGCTGTGGTCCAGAGGCTGTCTGGAGGCAAAGCTTGGGATCCAGTGAATTCCTTTAGGAACATCAGAGGTTCTCATAGGAGTAGAAGGATTTCAGGGCCAGACATTCTCAAAAAGGCTATCATCCATTTTCTCTGAGGGACGGAGCATCTGTTAATTTACACTGAAATGGCTCAAAGTAAAAATGTAGGTTTTCCCAGGATATCAGCTTGAAGTACAGGAACTTGCCTAATGTCTTTAGAAGTGTGTCAGTGGCCTTTTAGTCTTTTTTAATTTTTAATTTTAAAGAATCTTTAGATTACATAAATGCTACAACAAAAATACAGGGGATTCCCATACACCCCCTCCCCCTCCCACACTTTGCCCAATTAACAACATGTGTGGTACATTTGTTACAATTTATGAGCACATATCGAAACATTGCTACTAACCATGGACTACAGTTTGAATTGTAGCTTACACTTTGCACCACACAATTTTATATGTTTTGACAAAATGTATAATGGCCTGTATCCATCATTGCAATGTCATGCACAATTCCAATGTCTCCAAAATGCCCCCATTACAATTATTCTTCCCTCTCCCTCTCCTCAGAACCTCTGGTGGCCACTGCTTTTATATCAATGAAACAAGTTCTTCCATTGCTAGAATAATAATAAATCTACGTTACTCCATTGTTGCATTCTCCATTTACATTTGTTCATTCCTCAATCTTGAGGATTTGGTATGGTGATGTCCAGTCTGCCTCTGATTGAGAGGGGCCTTAGATCCCTTGGGGCAGATGGGTGGAACTGTCTTGCTCACCGTTGTAGATACTCTCTGTTTTTGGATGGGCATTGTCCATCATCATCCTTTTATTGGTTATCCTGGATGAGTCCAATGAACCAGAAAGTAGGTGTTGGTTGCATCTCTGCTGAGATTCAGGGCTCAACTGACATATGAACAGCTGGAAGATTTAAGACACTGGGACATATATTTAATGAGCACAGTGCTAATTATAGATTCAAATAAAAGGGGTGGAAGAGTCCTGTGTAGGGAAATTATAAATGAGTTTAACTCTATTACATTGGGGAGCATATATTCCAAAGTAAGGCCCACTGACAGGGTACCGAATTCCTGAGATTGTCTGTCCTGCTTAGAGTATCTTGATGCCTCTAGAGCCCTCAGGAGTCTTGCTGTTTGAGGCACTGTTTTCTGTGGCAGTCAATGAGATCCAGCTGAGATGTGCATAAGCATAACCTCTGGAATGACCTCCCAACTCACTTTGAAATCTCTTAGCCATAAAAACGAATTTGTTTTTAATATTTCCCCCTTTTGGTCAAGGTCTTTTTCCAGATGCATCGCTAGTCTGCATTTGAGAATAATCCCTCTGTGCCAGGGAGGCTCATCCCCAGGAGTCACACCTCATGCCAGTCACGAGACATCTCAAACTCATGCTGAGTCTGGCTTAGAGAGAGGCCACATTAGAGCAACAAGGAGGCTTTCAGGAGGTAGCTCTTAGGCAATATATAATAGTTGGCTAAGTTTCCATTTCACAAGAAAAGATTCATAAGTACAACCATCAATATCAAGAGCCTGGAATAATGGTCTGTCCTCCTTCGCTAGGCACTGCCCATGTACTCAGGGGATTCTTGCCACTCTATTAGAAAATGTGTCAGGACTTTCCAGGATGGAAATTCAATATTCTTTCTGTTATTGTGTGGGTCACTTGTCTTTTAGGCATTTTTCACTTCAATTATCAAATCCAACAGTGCCTTTCTACCTCTTTTCCTTTTGACCCATTTCTTTTTGCTTTTGTTTTTTTTCCCCACTTTATTTTTCAAGAAGGCTTAGGTTACAGAAAAGTCACATAGAAAACATAGGGGAGTCTCTATTTCCTCCTTTCCCCCCACATCCTCCCCTACCAATAACATTCTACATGAGTAATGTATATTTGTTACCACTGATGAACAAGTATCGAAGCATTCCTACTAACCATGGTCAATGGTTTACATTATAGTTTACATTTTGCACCATACACTTTTATAGGTTCTGAAAAAATGTATAATGGCCTGTATCCATCATTGTAAGATCATGCAGAACAATTGCAATGCCCCCAAAATGCCCTTTGTTCCACCCATTCTTCCAGGCCTTTCCCTCATACCTACAACAACCACTAAGTTTCCATTTTTGAACAATAAGGTTCATAGTTACATGCATTAATATTGAGGGTTGAACATACTGGTCTGCTTTCTTTTATTAGCTCTGCCTATGTACTCAAGAGCTTCTTGCCCCTCTATTTGAGAATGTAGCAGGACTCTCCAAGATGGGAGTTTAATATTTTTTTATTTATTGTGTGTGTCTCTACCTACTGAGTTAACACCCTATAACAAGATGGACACATTCATATTCCATAGAATCTGCCCACACCAATGCCTTGTACCAGTGACCCTCCCCTGCCATATTTGCCAAAAGAGCATTCCCACCATTGTAGTTTCAACTACAGACCTACAAAATCCGCAGAGTTCACCTGTTCCTTCCTCC
>PVKH010020399.1:0-14597 GCA_004027955.1 Chaetophractus vellerosus | reverse complement strand
GCCCCGCTTGTGGGCTGCTTCTGCTTCTATTCATGGCCGGCTCCACTTCAGTTCGCGGGTGACCTGCCCTGCCCGTGGTGGCTTTGCCCGCCCATGGCAGCTTGCCCTTCTCAAGGCAGCCTGCCCGCTAGGAGAGGTCCCCGGGAACCGAACCTGGGGCTTCCCATGTGGTATACCGGCGCCCTATCCACTGGGCTATATGGCCGGCCCCGACAGTAATAGATATCTATTGCCCTTGACATTTTACTTTTACCTCACTGGCACCTGTTTATACTTATGTGCCACGAGGAAGAATTTGTTGACTTGTGGACTTAGATGATTTTCTCATACTTGTTAACAGGTATCAATTCATTGACTAGGTCTATTACCTAGCAGTTGTACATTTAAATTTTTCAGTTATTCTCTTTTAGTGCTCTGTTCCTTAAGAAGCAAAAACTAGTGAGTACCTACTGCACTGGGCATGTAAAGATAAAGGATCAATGTCTGCCCTAGTTCACAGCCTAGTAGTTATTGCCATACTGCCTAAGTGTATGTGTGTGTGTCTGTGTGTATGATCCTTTTATCTTTTTATTTCCAGGCTTTCTCTGACAGATTTACTAACTCCTTTCACTCAAAAATATTCAAACATTTTCTTTCTGCACAAAGACTTTACCTTGATACCTACATGTGAGTTAATGATTATCTTCTCTACTTCCATCTTCACTGCCAGTTCATATATTCCATAAAGAACATTCCTGTGGAAGTTTACACATGATATAACCTTAGTTTTGCTGAAGTTGTATGTGAATTAATTTATCTGCCTTAAAATTCTGTCTTGCATATAGATTCTTAAGAATAATTATTTTGTGTATTTTAATAGGAACAACTTTTCAGCCTAATAGCAATTCCTATGTAAATCCTGATCACTTGAACTATTTTCGGTTTGCTGGACAGATCTTGGGATTAGCTTTGAACCATAGGCAGCTGGTCAACATTTACTTTACAAGATCATTCTACAAGCACATTCTTGGTATGGTTCTGTTTTTGATTCTATTAACTTTATTTAAAGTTTTGTTTTTGTTTTTGTTTTTTTGCAGTTTTCAGGGAAAACTAAATAGAAAAGTGGTGGCATTTTGGATGAGAACATTTTTATTTTGATTGGAGACCATCCACAAATGTAAGGCATCTCTAGGCCTGAAGGGAAAAAAAAGGACCTACTTTTTTGACACCCTTCACTAAACGTTTTTTTTTTTTCCCCTTCCCATTTTAAGTGTGTGAATGCCTGTTAATATGAACAAAGTTAAGAGAACTGCCACTTTTAGAGTTTCTACTAATTTTATGATAGCTTTTAACGATTGCTTTCTAAGAATGAGAAAGACCCATAAACTCAATTTAATCAACTTCCAAATTCAGGAGTTAGCATCCATTTAAATCATGCCATGAATTGGATTATATGTTGCAATTTTACAGATTATCTGTAGAGGGCAGTGTTTTACCAGTAACTAGATAAGGAAAGGCAAAAAACATTGAGACTATAACTGTTGTATGTTTGCATTTTTAGGTATTCCTGTAAATTATCAAGATGTAGCATCCATTGATCCAGAATATGCCAAAAATTTGCAATGGATTTTAGATAATGATATTAGTGATCTGGGTCTGGAACTAACTTTTTCAGTTGAGACTGATGTATTTGGAGCAATGGAAGAGGTGCCTTTGAAACCTGGGGGTGGAAGTATTCTTGTGACACAAAATAACAAAGTGAGTATTAGAATTTTTACCTTAGCTGTTCCCTGGTAGTTTGCCAATTACTCTCCTGGCACTTGATAGAAAAAGCTTTACTGTTAACAGTTTCATAGCAGATAAAACAATTAGATGAACAAACAATCAAATAAGGTTGATTTCTCAAACTTTTGAGTTGAAAAGAGGTCATTTCAATATTGTGTTAGCTATGCTGAGGTGGTTCCTGAAGCAGCCTAGAGCATAATCCAGCCAGCGCTACCATTGTATAAATTGGACATCTGCATTAAAAAAACAAGTGATCAGAAATATAATCTCAGAAGATCACATTTGTAACAATCACCATTTCATGTTGAAAAGGTGCGGTATTATAAGTTCCAATAGAGAAAAGAGGAAATCCCCATGTTTATACTTTGTAAATGCTTTTGTGACCTAGTAAATCTCTCAGACTTCTTAACTAGACTTTATTTTTAAACTTTTATAACTTTATTATGTTTATTGTATCTCCTTTGCTTGTACATATTATTATTTTAAATCTTAGCATATGTTTTAAATTTCACTGTTGAAAATCAAAATGTGGCTTTACTATATAATACACTTTTATTGTATGTTTTGGTGTATAGAGAATTTGGAGTCAGAAGATCTGGATATGAATCCCAGTTCTGTCACTTACCAGTAGCAACTTTTGGTTAAACAAGACTAAAATCTTTTTCCTTTTCTTCATTTGGATTATAATTCTGAGGGAACTTAAAAATCAACTAACTACTAAAAAAAAAAAAGGCAAGCTCAGTAAACTTTTGGAGATTATAGATTTAGTAAAATGTAGATTTTTTTTTGTTGTTGTTACATATCCCTCCCCTTTTTTTCTGCTTACTGTTGCTGTATGTTCATTTTGTGTTCTTCTATGTCTGCCCTGTCTCCCCCTGCTGCGGCAACGCGCTGAGTCAGCTCACTGCGCAGGCGGCTTGCCCCGCTTGTGGGCGGGTCTTCTTCCGTTCCCAGGCGGCTTTTTTGCTCTGTTCACGGGTGGCTTTGCTCCATTCGCAGGCGGCTTTGCTCCGTTCGCAGGCGGCTTGCCCTGCCCACGGCAGCCTCTTTGCCCTGCCCACGGCGGCTCTGCCTTCTCAGGCAGTCCGCCCGCTTGGAGAGGTCCCCGGAAACCGAACCCGGGGCCTCCCATGTGGTGTACCGGCGCCCTATCCACTGGGTTATACGGCTGGCCCCAAAGTGTAGAGTTTTTTAAAAGGTCCAAAGACTTGAGCACATTTTAAACAATTTGAGCCACAACTTTCTTTTCCGTAAAAGTAGGATAATGATACTGCCCATACAGAATTGTATTAGTATTTTGTAAACTGAAAAACATAACCCAAATGTTAGTTGTTATTGGATTGTAGTCTGTAAAAATAAGCTCTTAGTTTCAGAGATATAAAGGAAAGCAGAAATGTTTATTAAGCTACATAATTTTACTTTTTGGAAATTAGAAACCGTAAAACATGAAATTTAGTTGTTGAAAATAAAATCAGGACCTGAACTTTTACACATTTATACTTAGAATCTCTCTTAGAGGTTTCTCTTAGAACCTCTCATTGTACATGTGAGGAAATTGGATTCTAAAGAGTTAATGGCAAAGCTGAGGCCAAAACCCAGGACCCCTAGTTTCAAGTCTAATATTCTTTATACTGTATGCAAAATTGGCCATGTTGAGGAAGAATTTAGATGTTTTTCAATATTAACCATGTTAGGTATGGAAAATTAAAATAATATAAATGCTTAGATTAATTTTTTAAATCTATAGGCGTTTACCAATGAATGAAAATACTTTAAAAAATCTTCTAATTATAGTGCATTTACTTTACTATTTTATTTTACACTAGAGACCTACTTTCAATTAAGGATATGAAGTCATGGACTCTTTTTTTTTTTTTTTTTTTTGAGATATCTGGGCCAAGAACTGAACCCAGGACCGCATATGTGGGAAGCTGGTGCTCAAAAACTGAGCCACATCAGCTCCCCTAAGTTGGTTTTTGTTTGTTTGTTTGCTTGTTGCTTTTTTTGTTTTGTTCTGTTTTTAGGAGGGACTGGGAACCGCACCCAGGATCTCCCATGTGGTAAACAGGCCCTCAATGCCTTGAGCCACATTCACTCCACCATGGACTCTTTATTAAACAAATGAGTGCTTTTCACAAGACAACCTTAAACATGATTGCTATCTGTGAATTTACTATATCTGGAAAGTGGGTTTGTCACTCCTTTTAGAAATATTTGATAGGACCAAGTGGAAAAACCCATTGAAAGTTGTATGCTATGTAGTATATATATACTTGCATCTCCTAGCAGCCCCTCTCCCACTATGACATTATTTTTGTTTAAAGTTTTTAAATACTTATTTTCCTAGTTCTTTTGCACATGTGTCTTCTGTTGAACCTAGAAAAAAAGAAGATACTGAATACAAATAATAAATAAAAATATACTTACCTTGCTGGTATACCCTTCATGAGTCTAGTCTGAGACTGGAATACTATTGTAATATTAAAGAACTTGAAACTTTTGTTTCCAAGTATAAGACATTTTAATTTAATTATATTAGCTAATTGCTTGGCTGATTTCACTACCTTGATTTTTCTTCAATGATTAACTTTGCTAGGGCCCGGCTAGATAGCTCAGTGGATAAAGAGCGCGCTGGGGTACCACATGGGAGGCCCTGGGTTTGGTTCCCGGGGACCTCTCCGAGCTGGCAGACGGCCTTGAGAAAGGCAAGCCGCCGTGGGCGGGGCAGAGCCGCCGTGGGCAAGGCAAAAAGCCACCACGGGCAGGGCGGAGCCCCCATGGGCATGGCAAAGTCACCCGTGAAAAAGCGGAGCTGCCTCCTGCAAAAACCGCGGAAGCCGGGCAGCCCGCAAAAAAAAACCATGGAGGACTGCTGCCCGCAAAACATGGAGTGGAGCCGCCCGTGAAAGCAGAGTGGAGCCACCCAGGAACGGAGCGAGCTGCAGCCCGGGAGGGCCAACTCAGCCCGTTGCCGCAAAGACGGGGGGAGACAAGAAGCAGACATAGAAAAACACAGAAGAATGGACACACAGCAAGAGCAAGCAGAAAGGGAGTGGGGGGGGGATATGTAATAAATAAAAAAAAAACAAAAAAAAAACTTTGCTAATGAAGGTACAATCAGGATCTCATTCAGAATAAGTCTTCTCAGCTTTCTTTTTTCCTGATATAAACATTTCACAATAAATTGAGTCTCTTCATTTTCTAATATTACCAGTTAAAGTCTGCTATAATTATATATCAAATTGTTGATGTTTAAACATTTAATACTTAATCAGTAAGCATCCTGATTCATTTACAAATTTAAAAATCTTTAGAAACATACCTACATGTTATAGTGATCCCCTTGCCTTAAAATTGTTAAAGTATTCAGTTTACAAAATGTTAATTTAAACTTTTCAAACCCTGTTCTTTAGAGACATTACTATTGTTATTTTAAAAATTATATCCATCATAACTTTGTTATTTTAGAATCAACCTTTTACTTACTTTATTAGGTTTACATTATAATTGTTACCTTTGGAGTTCAACTTTATAATTTGTTAGCATACTGAGGTTTAAATGACTTGCCAAGCTTATTAATAAGAGAGGGTCTATGTAAGCTGATCTCCACATGGGAGAGTCATTTATTCCTAAGTTTTGTTAGAAGACTGATAATTATAACAAGAAACCAAATAGATAAAAATAACTTTTATTTAAAAATCAGTACATTAAATAAATTCAAGTAATGAAGGCAAAAGGACATATAATAGTTTCATATTTGAAATGTAGTGCTCTTTTAAATTTTGTTTTAGATACAAAACAAAATGATTTGTTTTTAAACCTAGAAAAATACCTGTGGTTTCACTTTTGAAAATGGCTGCATTACCAGGAGCAGAAATGTTAACATTTAAATAGTTTCCTCATCTTTTTGTAATGTTCTCCTTTCACTATTTTATTCTTGACCTAAAGCTAAAATCATAGGACCATAAGATCTTGAGTTAGAAATGCCTTTTATTTTGTTTACATCTCCAGTGCCTTTTTGCTTCATTCTTAGAGTAAGGAGGAAACTAGAAGTGGCTGCTAAGACCCAGAGTTTACTTTCTTTTGCCCTAGTTGACAGCATTCCATGTTGAGAACTTGGTGGGTTTTAAATGTTAATATCACTTTTATAATATTAATCATAAATGTCATCTAGGCTGGAAGGAAAGAAAGGGGTGGAATTGAACAGGATGTTAGGGAATGGAGTCGTTTGTGTAGAGGTTGAGTTATAGATGAGAAACATTAAGGAGGTAAGGAAGGGTAGAAGAAAGTGTTCTAGGTTTACAGCAAGGCACAAAATGACACAGAGAATGACATTAGGGGAACCACACATAAATCAGGGTTGTGGAGCTATTTACATTGCAGAGTAAGTGAGCAGAAAAAGATGATTGGGGGATGTAGATGGGGCAAACCCTGAAAGACTTTGCATCCACAGTTAGGAATTTGAAAATAATTTTTAAAGCTATGGGGATGATTGCAATGTTAAAGAGGGGGTGATGCTCTTTGCTGCATCTACTGTGAGAATGAAGACCATTCTCAGCAACCAAACTGTCAACATTCCAAAAATGTTGACATCATGGTAACCATGAAGGGCCCAGGAGAACCCTGCAGAGGGACTTCAATCACAGCAACGCAGAACTCAGTCTCTTTGGAAAGAAAAGAAGAGGCTTCAGGTTGACAGGTGGTGGGGAAATAGAAAGGAACTGGCTACTGTTCACACTCTTCTAGTCGTGTACAGAACATGATCAAGGACATTACACTGGGCTTCCATTACAAGATGAGGCCTGTGTAGGCTCACTTCCCCATCAGTGTTGTTGTTCAGGAGAGGGGGTCTCTTGTTGAAATCTGAACTTTCTTGGTGAGAAAAAAATGCTCAGAATTTGGATGAGGCCAGGTGTTACTCAGTATACTGTTATTCAGTATCTCAAGCCCAGAAAGTTAATTCTTGAAGGAAACCACATTGACCTTGTATCAAATTCAGCTGTTTTGATTCAGCAAGCCACAACAGTTAAAATCAAGGATATCAGAAAATTTTGACATGGTATCTGTATCTCAGAAAAAGGAAACTATTGAGCAGGCTGTTGAATAAGATCTAAGAGTTGTCCAGCTTTGGAAACAGCACAATGCCAGACCTATTTGTGATATTTTTAAGATGCAGTAAAATTCATATGTTTGAGACTTTTTATTCTAAAAACACTGTCTCTTCTCTAAATACAACTAAAGATTTGTAGCTTTCAGTAATTCTCAAAGTATAACATGTAAGATGCTTGTAAAATCAATTATCCTTTCCAACTGTTTGAAGAGTAGACAATTCAGAAATCAACTCTCCTGTGCTAAGAACACAATAATAAGAACAGAAAAATGAGGGAAGTGTCATGATTGGATTTCTTTAAAAACCAAACCAAACAACTCAGCTTGCAGTGTGAGGAATGTGTTGAAATGGGATAATATTGGAGTGGGGGCAGTGATAGTAGACTCAGGCATTAGTCTGGCTAGGGGACCATGCAGTGGGGTTGAATCAGACAGTGACAGTGAGGATGGAGAAAATGGGATAACTTGTAAGCTTTTGAGACTGCAGGATGTATTGAATTTGGTAGTTAATTGGGAAGATGAAAAAGAGGGAGTCAAGGATGACTGCCACTTTCCTGGGTTGGGCCTCTGAGTAACTGGGTATTTTCCATCCTCCTCTTCATCAACCATATTATCATCAGTTAGAATAATAGTTACCGTCTACTGAACACTTACTGTGTTCCATGTATTTGAGCTATGCTCTTTATCTATTTCTCATTTGACATAACCTCCTTTGGAGATATTTATTAGATGTGTCAACAGTCTTAATATTAAAAACATCTGACATTTATTAGATGCTTATAATGTGTGAGGCACTGTTCATGGTGCTTTACATGTATTAACTGATCCTTAAATGACCCAGTGAGGTGTAGATGCTCCTTTCTACAGGTGAGGAAACTAAGGCATAGAAGGGTTAAGTAACTTTCTCCAAAATCACATGGTTGATAAGTGGTGGAGCTGGGATTGGAACCCAGGGAGTCTATAAATTTCAAGCCTTTAGCCCTTAATGACAACTCTTTATTTCTTTAAAAATTAGATAACTGCCCAAGAGCTCAAAACTAGTGATTTGTGGACCCTCAGACTATCAAGATATGTATGACTGTGTAATTGATAGACCTGTTATTACTAACGCAGTGAATGTGAGCAAGATCACAAATACAAATTTAGTATGTTTTTCTCAGTTCATTTTTATATGATTAATACCTCTTAGTTTATTGCTAGTTTCATTTAATTTGTTTTACATACAGACATTTAACTCACAAGCATAAACTATAGGCTTTTGATTATGGTTTTAAAGTGGATTTCTTATTTGCAATTTCATAAAAGTATACTATGAGAGTTATTTTTTTCTATGAAAACCTTTAAAACAGTTCACGTCTAAGACATATTGAGTGTACATGTGTATTCTTAGGTAAATTTTAAATTGTCTGTAAATCTTCCTGTAAACAAAGAAAATATGCTTTTCCTTGCATTTTAGTTAGCGTATCCTAAAAAATCAGTTAAAAAAATCACTAGATCTGTAAAATAGTAACACGAAGGATCACTGTTCTCAATAATTGAATTTGTTCCAAGGAAACTGAATTAATAGGATTAAAAAAAAAATTTTTTTTTTATTTTACCTACCAACCCCTGTAACAAATTTGTGACCTTCAAGGTACATTGGTAAATACATTGTGGAGATATGTTGCACTATAAAATTTGCCTCTCCTTTTGCTTATATTTACTTATTCCTACAAAAGAATGGTATTCTTTTGAGTTCTCAGTAGGTGATTTTTAGGAAATAGTGAAGAAGACTTTCAAGAATAAAATAACTTCATAAAATGAGTCAGTTTTTAATATCCCGTTCCCCCTCCCCCCAATAAGAAGACAATTTAGGTTCAAAGCCAGAAAGGAGATTAATATTTTAGGGAAGATTTCCAAGGAGTGAAGTTATCCATTCCTTATGTTCAGAAAATTAGGGGATTATTGAAATGAAGTATTTCTATACTTTGACATATAAATTAACTGGAACATAATGTCTGAAAGTTGAATCTCATTAATTATAGTTTTTAGTATTCATTTTGCAGTTTCTTTTTTGCTTACCTATCTAATATCAATTATCAGGCCCAGAGATTGAACTAGAGAAGAGTTTCTAATGCTCTTTTTGTGTTATTGTTGTTCTTGTCTCTATACTGAGTCTCTCTTGGTTGAAAACTTTTTATATATTAACATAACTATTTTACCAATACAACTACTAACTCAGATTCTTTCATATGGTTAATTCACCACTTTAATTCTGAGGGATAATTTTATGTCCTCAAAGAATAGATAGCGAAACTCAGATGGGAGCAGATATAGGCCTCTCCTAGGATATGCCATCTGAAAGGGATTAAAGAGGCCCATCCCTCAAAATTATATCAGCTGTTTTAATACTTTAGAACAAAGTTAGATTTTAGATTTGGTTTATATTTAATGTTTAATTATGAAAGTATGATAGTGTTTTGTGGACTGATTGTCATCTAAAGGTCTACACTGGTCCCTAAAGTGTATAAGATATTTGATGTAGTTTTACAAGGGCATAAAGGGTGGGGATGAGTCATGTGAGTACCTTTATAGGCAATGGAAATGAAATTAGTGTAATTCTGCAAAATAACAATTGAAACTGGCCTATAATATAGTGGATATTCATAGTAATAATTATATCCTCAAGAAAAGGTTACTTTGTATTATTCTCTTTAGATATGTGCTGTTAAGGAGGCAGGGTATAATAAATATTAACTCATTAATATCTGTATACTGGAGAAAAACCTTAGGGTGATGCAGAGTTGGATTTGAGGCTGGGGGCAGATTGGACTGCAGAGATGGTAGCTTACTCTTTGCCAGATTGTACAAGCAGCCACGTAGGGTTTGTGGCAAGCTGTGCGGAATTCTCTATGACACTGATAACTTTGATAGGTACAGAGAATTCATAGCCCACAGTCATACGTAGCTTGCTGACTCAGTGGCTAGTTTTTTGTTTTGTGTAGTTTTCAGTTTTGGAGCAGAGCATCAGATAGTACAAAGAGGGAAGAAAGGAAAGGGATTGAAACTGGCATTCTCCCCTCTGTGTTTAGAGTATTCATTCCTGGGAGATGAGAACTACATATAGTATAAAGCTTTTAACTCACAAAATTTCACTTAGACATAATTTTTAAAATGTAAATAATAACAGCTCATAAATTATAGATAGATAAGATAATTCATTCTGGTCTGAGCCAAAATACATTTTTTATTACTAGTTAAAATTTTTGAGATAATATTTTCTACGACTGCAATGATGTATTTGAACATAAAATGTGTTAGAATAGCTTACCTTCACTCAGAATCTAATTGGCTGTGCTTAAATGAGCCATTTCATCAAGTAGAACTTCTAAGTCTGTATCAAGTAAGTTGATGAATATATGCATTCATTCATCACATATTTGGTGAACTCTTAAAAAGTGGCTGTTACTGTTTTAAAGGAGCTCTGATACAAAATAGTAGACAAAACAAGACCTCCAGGATAATTTCATTCTGATAAGGCATTTCACTTAGAGAGAACAGAAATATAAAGATTCTAAAGCCTAAACAAGCTTGTACTTGGGGAATATCAAGAAGGCCAGTGAAAGCTAGAGTTGAGTAAGTGAGCAAGTAGAAGGGAATGATATCAGAGAGAAAGACAAAGGCTAGGTCATTTAGGTCCTAAGTGATTAGGCAAGGAATTTAGATTTTACTCTGAGTGGATGGGAAGCCATTGTAGGGTTATTGAGCAGGGGAGTTACGTGGTTTGAATTACACTTGAAAAGAAAAATCACTTTGGATGTGGTGTGGAGAAACAGAAGTAGAGAGGCAAAAATGGAAACAAGGACACTATGTTGCAGTAATCCAAGTGAGATATGATAATGCCTTAGACCAGGGTGCTAGAAGTAGAGGTGAAGTGACAAGATCAGATTGAGAATTTTGTTTTTGTGGAGGTACTGGGGATCGAACCTAAGTCGTTGCACATGGGAAACATGCACCCAAACCACTGAGCTACACCTGCTCCTCGAGAAAATTTTTTAAATGTAGATTTGATAGCACTCACTGATACAAAGTGAGAGAGATGATTCCTTTGATTTTGGTCTGATGGTTTCCTGGCTTACCGAGAAGTATGAATATTCTAAACTTTTACCTCTCAACTGACAAATGGAATTATATTAGCATTGTCTTAATTATGTGAAATAAAAAAAAAATTGCAAATTTTTTTCCTTTATAGGCAGAGTATGTCCAGCTTGTTACAGAACTTCGTATGACAAGAGCCATTCAGCCTCAGATCAATGCTTTTTTACAGGGCTTTCATATGTTCATTCCACCTTCCCTCATACAACTTTTTGATGAATATGAATTGGTAAGGAAAAATATCTTACTATTTTGTTGCCAACATATAAAATTCTAGTTGTTGTAATTTAGAAATAATTTTGGACTACTGATGAGTGCAATAATGTACAATAAGATGTTATTGTTTAACGTTCATATTTAGAGATGTATTAGATTTGTGATTCTGCTTATCTTAAACTTAATAACCAGATAAGCAGTTCTTTAATCTAAAATGGGGTGAGGTGATAGTAGTCAAAAATGAAATGTATTTCTAATGTCCCCTACATGGGAGATGATGAAATCCAGTCTTCCATAAGCCATAGTCACATTATTTCTGAATTTTTTATTTGGCCACACGAGATAATATCTTGTCCTTCTACAAAGAAGAATCTATTAAGAGAGTTTTTCTTGTTGTGTTAACCTTTCCAGCTACTTATTTTACCGTATATATCATTTTGTGATTCTCATTTCTATCCTACATGTTTCGTTTTGACTAGGGTGTGTTGGAACAATGGCTGCTGCCAGAGCCTGCCCCTCAGCAATCTGATATTGCTGTTCAAAAACCGTGATCAGCCATCAGCAATTGGCATGCCCACTCCTGGTCTGGGGAAAATGATTTTTACATCCCTTTCTATCACCAGTGAGCTAGTCAGGGCCTGAACCCCATGGTGGCCTGCCACGAGGGTGGGGATGGGTGCCAGTAACTGCCACTAAGAGAGAGCAATTTACTGGTCTTTACTGTAATTTACCAGCCTCTTCCCACTCTTCTCTGGATGCCAAACAGTGTTCTGTTGCTTCTGAAGTTTAAAAATAGTTCTTGCCTATTTAATAGTTCTTCTGGCGGAAGGATTTTGTCTTGGAGCTCCCTACTCCCTCATCTTCCCATAGTCCTTCTGTATGTTTTCTTTTAAAAGCTTTATTCCTTTATCTTTCATGTTTAGATTGACTACTGGTAAGTTTTTAATTGTAGTTATTATATTAGAAAGTAGGTCAGGTTTCCTAGTTTGTCTTGGACTAAGTTGAACTGATTGAAATAGTGGGTTATTTGTTTGGGAAGAGTAACATTGTAAGCAACTCCCTAATTTTTGCAGTAATAATAATAATAATTATTAAGAACTATTATTTGCCAGGTACTTTATATGTAATAATTTTTAAAATCCTTACAAAAAAATTCTTAGGTGGGTATTATTACTCCCATTTTACAGATTAGAAAACTAGGTGAAATTTGCTTAAGGTTATAGAGTATGCATTAGAACCATTCTATGAACCTGTACCCTCTGACTCCAGAGCCCAATCTCTTCATCAGTCTTGCCAAACTCTCTCTCAATGTCAAGAATTTGGGCTTTAATTTTAGGATCTTTCTTGTGACATTTTATGATTTGTGACTTTCCTAAAAAAGGGGGTAGTGCTGGGAAAAGAAACTTAAACAGAATAATTGGTGCAAACATCTCAACTAGATATGCGTCTCAGTTAAAGACAGATTCAGGAATTTTAATGAAGAGAAGGTATCTAGTAGCTCTAGTGTACTAAACTAGAGGTGATTTATCCATGTAGTCAGAGGCTGTTTCAAGCCAAGAAATGATTTTCATGTTCAAAAAATGATAACAACAATGTTGTCATTAATACATATATAATATTATTACAGTTGAAAGGTTCCTGCCAAATATCAGAGGGGCTATCCTTCTATACTATGCTGCTTATGAACTTATTCACGATAGTACCAGAATATTAAAATATTGAGCCATGTGAACTAGGTAAGCCTAATAGCTATGAACACTTGCATGTGTCAGTTTCTGACCATTAGTATGCGTTGTCTATGCTACACTCAATTCCAGCAGCCTATTTCAATGATTTTTTTCCTGATAGTAAGTATTTTTATTATATTCCCTCTTTTTATTTCCTAGTGATAAAGGTTTCTTCACAGTCTTTCCTTTGCTTAATCCAGGATTTACTCAGGTCTTTGTTATCACTTTCATATTAAGAGTACTGACTTCTTCACATAAAGAATTTTAAAAATTTTCAAAGAATCAGGAAATAAAAATAAACCAAAGATGATAATTTTAATAAAATAGTTGCATATATGAACTGTCTTTTCACATAAACTTCTATCTCGTCTCATGTTTTAATTATGTTGTATCAGTGTAGAGATTTTTCATAATATTTGAGACTATTAGTATCAAGGATTCCTGTCCTATGAGTGCTTTTTATTGATGACATGCAGAAACTGTCACAAAAATAAATCAGTTTTACTTGGGATTAGTTCTAATTAAGGCAAATTTACTATTTAAATGTAATGACTTTTTTCCCAAAGATTAATGTAACATTTTTCTTCTTCCCCAAAGGAGCTACTGCTTTCTGGCATGCCAGAAATTGATGTGAGCGATTGGATAAAAAATACGGAATACACAAGTGGCTATGAAAGAGAAGATCCAGTTATTCAGGTAAAATCTCTCTAGAGCATAGAATGAAGTTAAATTTTGCCATTTAATTTTGTAAGCTTTCCAAACACTACTGGATGAAAACCTACATTAATTAACAAAGTAAAGAATTTCCCTAAATTCTTCTTATGGGAATATTGCTTATGAAAGCTTTGTATGAAATTATTTTTGATAAATGAGTTTTATAGAATAAAGTATGCTTTGTGAATATTGAATATTTTTCTGGTATTAAAAAGTCTGCAATTGCTCTGAAATATGAGCTAAGTTTTTTTGTTATTGTTTAGTGGTTCTGGGAAGTTGTGGAAGACATTACTCAAGAGGAGAGAGTTCTTCTCTTGCAGTTTGTTACTGGCAGGTAAGAAGTATTTTTATGATAATGTGAAAAGAACTTAATGTATTCCATTGTTTAATGTCTTAGGGATAAGCAACCAAAATGAAGAATTCTTATTGTGAATTGTTGGTATCTTACCTCTATTTCCACCCTTTTAGGTATTAAACAAAGATTTATTTAGATTTTAAAAGATAAAACATATCTAGAACTGCTCAATAAATGTTTATTTAATGTATTAAAAAATGAATGGTTCCACTCAGGGCTGTGAGCGTGTATTTTAAATATTAACATTAAGTATTAAATTTTTAATATTTCTTTGTTGCTGGTTTGATTTAATCGTACATCCCTTAGATAGCATGGACACACACACATATACACCCATATACAGCAGTTGTTCTCCAACTCTTATCAGACTTTACAGTCTCAAGATTCATGTCCTAAGAAATAATTTGTAATACTACACTTCTTGGAAAAAAAAATCTGCTTTTGGATCCATTTAAATCTAACAGCTATTTGAAAACTATGTGATTGAAACCTCTTTTAACTTGTATTTCTAAAGATGTTGGGGCCGGCCATATAGCCCAGTGGATAGGGCGCCGGCATGCCACATGGGAGGCCCCGGG
>PVKH010020398.1:0-14596 GCA_004027955.1 Chaetophractus vellerosus | reverse complement strand
ATTTGATATTTGGGAAATATAAAATATGTGAAGTTATAACTCATTTGAGGAAATTTAAACATCATCATCATTACTTCATTGGCAGTAAAGACCAAAATGAAGTTGGAGAGGCATTAGCTAAAGCAAGCAATTAAGTTTGAAGTGTAAATAGGAATCTTGACAGTGAATTTTCTAACTGGCTTTCTGCTTGTTATCCAGGGATATAGGAGTACATGCAATACACTCACCTAGAGCGTTTATTTAGAAAACTAAATAATTGTTTTTGTTTGTTTAAGGGGGATGGCAGGATGAAACCTGGCCAGATGGATGGACCGCAGTGACGAGAGATGGGAAGCGGTCTGCTCAGTTCGAGCACACCCTGCTCGTCACGGACACTGGCTGTGAAATCCTAACCCGGCGACTTGACAGTGCACGGCCTCACTTCATGTCCCAATTTTAATTTCTCCCAAGATGGCATCATACCTTTTGGCTGTACTATGCATTTTATTGAGAGTACAGAAAGGAAGAGGAAATTTTTATCGCCTGTTTTGTTTTGACCATAGATAAAGGACTACAGGATTTGATGTATATCCTCAAGAACTTGTCTTGGGTCTGAGAAAGCCTAGAAGAAAAAAGGAAAAATTTCTCTACTCCTTTCACTGTCCCTTCCCTCCTCTCCAGTAATCTCCACACCCGTTTTCTCATTTGCCCTTTGAGCACTTTTACTTAAACCTGCTTCTAGTTGCTTTTATCACTGCCACAACCGGCCATCAAGAGTTAGCTGCTTTCCAGGTGAATGTTGAAGACGAGAATCCTTGAAACTTCAGCAACATATGTTGCTCCAGATTTTTAAAATTAAATATATATATGAAAAAATATATGTATACATTTTAAATTCCATATACAAAATTACTGAACACTATGTGACCTGGGGTTTGTATTGATTCTTCTCTGACAGGGTTATATGCTGTCATACTGGACCCATAGTTTGCCGTGATTTAATTCTCAGTTGGGAACTGTCATCCCATTCCCCTTCCCACTAATCATTTACCCTTGTAAACGTACTTAAGGAAGCACTCAATGAGACTTTTTCTCGAATGTGTACTCTGTATTTGTGTGTCAATGAATGGATGTGGCAAAATTCACTTTGGAAAATGTTACCAGACTTTAATATGTGGCAAAAATAGCCATGCTCCAAGTTGGGACTGGCTGTTGCAGGGCATGAGAATTTTGTAATACACTATTTCAGACCTCTTTTTTGATCAGAAATGGGAGAAAAAAGCCTACTTTCTTCCCCTATTTTATTTCAAGAACATACCTTGGATGTACTTAGGAGAGAGTGGAGGCTGTCCTGTGGAGGATGGTGTTCTAGAATCTGTCCAGCTGTGAGCAGAGTAAGTCTGGTTGGCTGTTAGGTTCTAACATTTAATTCATTGATACTGATGAGAAAGGAACTACTTTGAAAACTGTTCCCTTGCAGTAGGGATGCAGCTGCCCTTCTTGATGTGCTGAAAATACACTTTGCCTTTATATAGTTGGTCCTTATTAGAAATAACCCCAGCTGCCCACCGTTTATTCCTTTTCAGTATTTCAATCCAGATAGGAGAGTATCCAGTGAAAACATATCAGGCCATAGTCATTGTCATGAGAGTGTACTTGATTACTGGGTATCTGGTGAAGTTCTTGTAATATAATTTGATACCACTGACACATTATATTTGTAAGAGAACATCATCTTTCCCAGAGTGCCTCAGACCTTTATTGCTTTAAAAAAATTATGATGTTTTCATTACTTTTATTATTTTAATGATTTAGTAAAGTGACTGAATCCGGTGTTGACTTTTGGGGTGTGTGTGAAGTTTTTAACAAATTGTAATATTTGTGAATGGAATGCCTTGCAATATGAATATTAATATAATGTGTAAAGGGAGATTAAAAAGTTTGATTATCCCACCACAGTCATTAACTTTGCTGCATTTGTTTGGGATTTCAGAGGGAAGTGGGTTGGAAATGGGCTGAATGATTTTATAATTTAAAATAAACTCAATCATTTGAGTAAAAATACATTTTTTCATGTTTAGTGCTGTACAATAATTGTACTGTTGTTTGGTTCCACAGAAAGTTTGTCGGCAGCATTTGAAATAAAACTTTTTGAGAGCTTTTACAGTAGAGAATGCTGAATATTTAGGGAAGCATTTTGTGTGCTGATAATGGAGTTAAAAGTGGTGGGCTTGAATAGTGTCTCATCAGAAAATAAACTCAAGAAAAAAATTGTTGGTGGGATAGTTTTTATTAAAAGATAAAACACCATTCTGGTGATACACTTTTCTCAGTTTGTGAGATTTTAAAACAATATTGGCTCTAGTCAAATTGCATATATCTAATTATAATTGTTTGTTTATTAGATTTATGGGAGAAAACATCTAGTTTCATCATTCTCCCAACTTTTTACAAAATAAGCCTATGTGTTACTTTTAAAATAGTCTTTTTTTCTGCCAGTTCTCCACCCCCTGGAATTATAATTCAGAAGAAGGAAAAATGTTTGTCTTCTATCCTCATTTTATGTCTTTTGCTGATAAAAGGATTAAGGAACTTTAGAATCCATTCACTGACACCTCTATAACACTTAACACCTAAATTAATAGGCAAGAATTTGCCTGTTTGTTTAGGAATTTGTTTGCCATCTTACCTTGATTTTTCAGTTTGGATGTTACCACTTTTGGATTATCATTGGGTTTGGTTAAAATTGAGAACAGGATGCTTGCATTATGAAAGTCCCCAAAGGCACCCCTCCTGGTATCTATGAGATATTTCCTTTCCTTTTTTTTTTTTCATGCCTACAACTTTTTGTTTTGGAAATTTTCAAATTTATAGATAAGTTGAAAGTATAGGATATGAAATAATCATATAGCCTTTACTCATATTCAACAATTGTTTGCTCCTTGGCTCTATGTAAGCACTTTTCTTCAGAAAGCAGTGATATCGTATTTCACCTATTATTACTAAACATGTATCTCCTAAAAATAAGGAAATTCTCCTAAAGAATCTTATTACAATTATAATATCCAAAGAATTTAACACTGATACAGAATTATCTAACATGGTACATACATTAAACTTCTCTCTCTGTCAAAATGCAGGATCCAAATCTATGGCATTTGGTTTTCATGTATCCATATTCATTTTACTCCAGAACAATCAGTCCTCCCACCTTCTTTTGATCTTTTATGAAATTGACACTTTGGAAAAATCAGGCCAGTTAGCTAGATTTGTCTGATTGTTTCCTTATTAACTAGGTTCAGGTGAAATATTTTGGCCAAAGGCTACATAGAAGACACGTTGTAAGCCCCATTCATTTCATAACACCAGGAGGCACATAATGTTAGCTTGTCACATTTCTGACACTAAGTTTGATCACTTGGTGGCTGTCAGATCTTTACATTGTAAAAATATCTTCTTTTATGTAAAAATATCTTCTTTTTTTAAAATAAGTAATTTGGGATGAGATACTTGGAGACCATTTGGATAACCTATTCACTCAGTGGTTTTAACATTCATGATAATCCTTGCCGGAATCAATTATTTTATTGCATTGGTGGCTGCAAATTGGGATTTTCTAGGCCTAGCATTCCTTCTACAGTTACTAGCTGGCATTCTTCTACATTACAATAGATGTATGTTCTACCCCCTCACCCCCCTTTTTTCAGTATCAGTGTGGACTCACAGATTGTTTTTTAGTTCTGTTTTGTTACTGTAATTGTTCCAAATTTGGCCAGCAGGAGGACTTTTAAGCTTGTTCATGGGTCATTTTAGCCTTTGCCTATCAATCTTTGAGCCCTTCTTTATACGTCATAGTAGGATTCTAGGCTTATCATGTACTTTTCATGCCCCAGACTTGGAATTGGCTGTTTCCCCAAGGAGCCCTGGTTTCTTTAGGTGGGGTGGTATTTGGAAATCAAGAACTGGGTACTATTGGGGTATCATTACTTCTAGGCCCTTTCTGGGAACAGAGCCAGGAAACATTTTTAAATAAACCATGAGTTCGTTCTGATACTTTGACTTCACACCTAACACTAATCTTCCTCACTCTTCTTTGTTCCATATTTGTAACTTCCCTTTTCCACTGTCAGAACTTTAGTTCCAAACAGCATGAACTCATTTGCTTGATCCTACAAGACATGCAAAATAATTTCGGAATTACTATGCCAAAATTACTACCCACAATAAACAAGTTTAAATTCTTGCATGATTCTTTTTATTCTCAGGATATAGCTCACTAAGGAGTTGAAATCAGTATTGGTTTAAAATTTGAGATAATAAAAATTTTTAATCTTATAAATTTCATAAACCATGAGCTACTTTTTAATAATGAGTGCAGTGAATCTTGGGAGCAAAAGCATAGAGAGGGGGTAGACAGGATATTTTAGTGGTCTAGAAATATTTGGTGATGTTGGACTTCTACCAAACTTTGTAGCTTACAAAAGGAGCAAATCATACCATTTGTAATGTTCTGGCTGTGTGGCCCACTTTTCAGGTCTCTTTTGTGTTAGAAAATAGCGTCTGAACATTTATGCTTTAGGAACAAACTTTCATAATGTGGACAGCGTGTGCTATGACAGTATTCTTAAAGTTAGTAATTAGTTTAATAGTTCATTTAAAAATGAACATGTAAGGAAAGGTTAGCTTAACAGCACTGGCTCTATGCATGGAAATTTTGGCCCAATTGTGTTTGAACTTAGGAGGGGCAAACAGCCTATGGTGGCTGCTGCTTTGTGGCAGCCTCCTCCCTTACCTCATCCTTCTTCCCTTTGGTGTTCAGAATGAAAGACAAAACTACTGGTTTGCAATTGAGTGTTTTGCAGAAGAAAACAGAAATAATGTGGCTTTAGCTACATGTTATCTGCTGCTTTTCATTTTGGGACTGGGTGAACAACAGAACTGTTGGTATATTGCAGGTTTGTGGTTATTTTTAAAAATGTCAACGCTTAAGTGTTGTTTTACTAAAATGTGATAAAAAGTCAGTATGTGGAGTGCTCAAGAAGGGCTTTCTGGCAAGATTTTCAACAGTCATTAATGTGTGTGTTAGGTTCAAAGTATCTTAATATATTTTTTTCTATTGAAATTCCTATGGTGTCCAGGCTTTTTACTAATGTAAATATTTTAGTACAGTAATTGCCCTCATTTCCTGGATAACTTGAGATTCTCAACCCTATTTACTATTATTCCATCCTCCTCACTCCACTCCCAACAACAAACATATGCTAAGGATACTTATTTTCCAAAACCTGGAAGTACATTAGCACTATTTTTAAAAAGTACATAAGACCAAAATCAGAACACCATGCTCTAACTTTTACCATTTTATGAACTGGTTGCATGGCTAGGACAAATCACCAAACCCTGGAGATGTCCTATTTGTGTAATGACACCACAACTTAACTATTTTATTCTATGTATAATGTGACTATAAAGTAAATTTGATTTATTTCAGTAGTTGAGGCGAGTTCAACAGGAAATTGAGGCTAGAATTTTTTAACTTATTTAGTTTTAAAACCTCATGTTTAAAATACTTAATCAGTGAATTTGAGCCTTGGATGCTTCTGAGGAAACAAAATAGTCAAGGCTAAAAACAGTACTGGGAAGTGAATGTGGCTCAGGCAGTTGAGCACCTGCCTTCCACATGGAGGTCCCAGGTTTGGCCCCTAGTGCCTCCTAAAAAAAACAAACAAGCAAACAAGTGAAAAAACCAATTCAGGGAAGCCGATGTGGCTAAGTGGTTGAGCTCCAGCTTCCTGCATGAGGTCCCAGGTTCAATCCCCAGGCTCAGCACCTCAAAACCACCCCTCCCCCCAAACCTGTTAGTACTATTAGTACTAAAATGTAAATTAGAAAAAGAGACCAACAGATATTTTAAATCAAATTTCTGCCTTCTTAATCTTGCTTAGCACATTACGACATTTTTGGCAGTCAAGTGTATTTTAGTACCCATCTAAACTGGTGGTAGTTCAATGGTGGATTATCACTTCTTTCATCAAAGGAGCACATGCATTTTTTACCTTATTACAAGGAATTCGTTAATGATGTCCAATTTGATAATATCAATCTGCTTAAGAACCCATTATAGCAACAGAGTAAAGTTCCACCAAAAGAAATCTGGTATAATGGTATAATGGAGGACTCCATATGTCACTGTTCAGGTGGTGGTGGTTTCTTTAAAAACACCATTTCCTTGGTATAGTTCTATGCATTTATTATCCAAATAGTTGTTTGAGAATACTTAATAAAATGTGTTTTCCAAATGTGTTTGTGGTATACGTTTCTGAAGGGTGATTGCTGACAAAGAATCTGATCTTGCATGCTAATTAAAACAAAATTGGCTTTTACCTGGGTCAGCAAGCATCTCTAGGTCCAAGAACTGTTAGTTAATTTAGGACTTTGATCTGCAGCCTACTGTCAGGTTAGTAGCCAAGAGAAAGTTCTGAAGCATTCTTGTGCATGTAAAATATATGCACAAGGACCCCAAAGCTACAAAATATTTTTAAAATTATCAGTTTCAGTTTAATTTTGCATTCAAATTGGATAAATATAAATAGCATTATGTGTATATTTTGCAGCCATTTTTTTTTAAGATTTATTTTTCTATTTATTATACATCCCCCCCTTCTGCTTGTTCTTGCTGTGTTCATTTTTCTTTGCGTTCCTCTGTGTCTGCTTATCTTCCCCTGCTGGGGCGACCTGCCAAGTCAGGTCACCGGCACGGTGGCCCACCTGCTCGCGGGGGCTTGCCCTTGCTTGCGGAGGCTCGCCTTTGCCTGCGGGGGCTTGCCTTTGCAAGCGGCGGCGTGCCCCACCCGTGTTGGCTTGCCTTCTCAAGGCAGCCTGCCCGTTCGAGGAGGCCCTGGGGACCGAACCCGGGGCCTCCCATGTGGTAAACTGGTGCCCTACCAACTGGGCTACAGCTGGCCCCAGCCATTTTTGTTTGATGTGAGGTGTACACACACGTTAGCTAGCTCCGCTGTAGTAGGGTTTGGACATAATGCAGTTTTTCCTCACCTCCATCCCTCCAAAATGCATAATGCCATATATTCTACTTTATATGTCAATTTCCTATGGCACATAATAAATATAAATAAATATATCAGCAAGTCAGACATGACAATATATGAACTTTCTCCAGTGAACTTCACTAGGTGGGCTAAATAAAAAGCACAGTAGCCCAGCATGCTGAAAATGGAAGTGCAGGGAGATGTGCTCAAGTGGTTGGGCACCTGCCTCCCACATGGAAGGTCCTGGGTTTGGTTTCCAGTGCCTTCTGAAAAAACAAACAAGTAAAACAAATGAAAAACAATTCAGGGAAGTTGATGTGGCTCAGTGGTTGAGTGCCGGCTTCCCACATGTGAGGTCCTGGGTTCAATCCCCAGCCCCCAGTACCTCAAAGAAAAGGAAATGCAGGCAAGATTTGAAATATGCTACTTATATACAAATTTTCCAATTAAACAGTAATAAAGATGCTTAGTTTTTTTTTTTATTTAAGATTTATTTTTTTTTATTTATATATCCCCCCCTACTGCTTGTGCTCGCTGTATAGATCTGCTTTGCGTTTTTCTGTGTCTGCTTGTCTCACCCTGCTGTGGCATCCCGCTGAGTCAGCTCACCGCGCGGCGGCTTGCCTTCACCAGGCGGCCCCGGGAACTGAACCCAGGGCCTCCTGTGTGGTAAACCAGAGCCCTACCAATTGAGCCACAGCTGGTTCCCAAGATGCTTAGTTTCTAATGTTACAAACTTTTAGATCTCTAAATCAGAAAAAAAAAAGCTAACTGTAGCTTTCATGAAATATACAGACTAGCCATTTGTGTTAAAATTATATTCCTTTTGTCCAAGAAAGCAGTTTAAAGATAATTTCAAAAATTTTCCGCAGTTCTTCAAAGGTGGTAGAATCCTGGGGTTATGGGCCTAATAATTTGGGGCAACCAGGATAGTTTTGCTGACAAGCACATAGTGAATGATTTTTTTAGTCCTGTGCTGTATGTCTAACTTTGTTCCAAAAACTAATTGGTTCAGCAACATTTCTTTAAAATATTTGATTTTATCCAAAAGGATGTATTAAAAGGATCTTATGAAGAACATTCTATTTTATACCTATAGTTGAGATCCTTGATCCAGGAATCCTTTATAGTATGGCTTTTACAGAATTGGTTATACTGGATCTTTGAAAAAGACAATTGTGCTTTCATCCAGAAATGCAATATTTGTTAAACTGAATCAACTGGCTCAAGAGTGTATACTTATCTATGGCAAAAATGGAAAGTAAACTCAGTAATTGACCAGCTACAAGAATTGGAATAACATTATTTTGATATCTTAAACTTTTTCAAATTGGCAGATATAAAAATATGTCATTTCCCATTCATGTATACGTCATGTAAAAGAATAAAGGACAAAAACCTTTAAGAGTTTTCAGTACTCTATTATTATTTATTACTCTCCACTTCCATTTTGTTATTGCAGTTGCCTAAGGCAGTATACTTTGTCCTGGGAATGCTGGGCTAAACCAAACCAGATTCAAAGTTCATTTCCAATGGCTAGGGTAGAAGCTAGTTTTAATTTGTTCTTCCTCCCAGCTCACCTAGGCCAATAGTTCCAGGTCATTTGGGCCCCTAGTGTGACTCCAGCCCTCTAGGTAAAATGAAGGGAAAAAAAACATGATTTTGAAAAGCATTTGACAAAATCTAGCACCCTTTCTTGATAAAAACCTTTAGAACACAAGGAATAGAAGGAAACTTCAACATGATAAAGGGCATATATGAAAAGCCCACAGCTAAGATCCTACCTAATGGTGAAAGACTGAAAGCTTTTCCTCTAAGACCAGGAACAAGACAAGGATGCCCACTGTCACCACTGTTATTCAAAATTGTACTGGAAGTTCTTGCCAGAGCAGTTAAACAAGAAAAAGAAACAAAAGGCATCTAAATTGGAAAGGAAGAAGTAAAACTTTCCCTTTTTGCAGATGACATGATCCTATATATAGAAAATCCTGAAAAATCTACAATAAAACTCCTACACCTAATAAATGAATTCAGCAAAGTGGTGGGGTACAAGACCAACACCCAAAAATCAGTAGTGTTTATATAGACAAGTAATGAACAATTGGAAGAAGAAATCAAGGGAAAAAATTCCATTCACAATAGCAACTAAAAGAATAAAGTATCTAGGAATAAACCTAACCAAAGATGTAAAGGACTCATATACAATAAACTACAAAAACACTGCTAAAACAAATCAAGGGCCTAAATAAATGGAAAGGCATTCTGTGGTCATGGATTGGAAGACTAAATATTGTTAAGATGTCAGTCCTATCCAAAATAATTTATAGACAATTTTTATACTTTATACTTCTCAGGATAAAAAAAAAATCTAAATTACTTAACAACACCACCAGGAGTCTGATAGATTTGATTACATTAAAATAAAAACAATGTTCAACAAAATACCATGAAATAAAGTCACAAGACAGACTGGGAGAAGACATAACATAAAACTGACAAAGGATTGGCATCTAGAATAAAGATGCCAATAAACATTACTAAGAAAAACTGAGATAACCTAATAGAAAAATGCTAAGGATATGAATACTTCACAAAAAAGGGAAATACAAATGGCCAATAAAATGGAAAGGTGCTCAAGTGAAGTAGTAATTGAGGGGAGTGCAAACTAAAGTCAAAGTGAAATACCATATCACAGCCATCTGAATGGCAAAAATTTACAATTACTTTGAAGAGCAATTTGGCAATATCTAAAGTTAAATGTGCATATCCTATGATATATATCCTAAGTAACTCACTAAGCACAATGTATGAGACTTTTCCAATGCAGTGTTTAGGAATACAGAAACCACTCTGGAAACAAACGTATGTCATCAATTGGAGACTAGATAAATTATAATTCATTATAACTGCATACTACCTATTATGAAACTGAATGAGATAAAGCACGATAATAAGTGAAAAGTGAAAGCTGCAGCAAGAGACAGTATCAGGTTTAAAAACATGCAAAACAATATTCAAGACTAGAGGATTTATGGAAGTTTTTGTAAAAGTATAACAACATACATCCTGCATGGTGGCTACATCTGGAAAGGGAGAAAAGGGAATGCAGTATAGAAGTGGCCAAATGTTAAGATCTGACAAAAGTAGGTGCTGAGAACCTGCATATTCAATATATAAGATACTGTATTTTTTATGTGCCTGCAATAGTGATAGAGCATGCAATGACACACTTACCTACTGTAGCAGTTTGATATTATTGATGGATTCCAAAAAGAAATATTGTATTGGATTATGTCTGTAATATTGGATTGGTCTTTTCCTCTGGGCGTATTAGAGTGTATTGGATTCAGAGGTTTTACTTTTACCTAATTATGATTAGGGCTTTGATAGGGGCATGTCAGTAGGGTGTTGAGTCCCTGCCCCTTGCTGGGTGGGGACTCACAGATAAAAGACATGGCAAAGAAAGGTGGAATTTTGAGCTGGAACCCAGGAAGTGAACACACAGGAGAACACAGAGCAATACAGACAGTTCCTTAGACATGGCAGAAGCCCCAGGAGAGAGACAAGGTCATTTGCCTGATAGTCTACAGCTGGCCTTGTGGAGCAAGCACAGCAGCTGAGCCCAGAGAGAAACTGAGCCCCAGAAGAGAGGAACCCAAGAAGCCCGAACTCTTGGCAGATGTCAGCAGCCATCTTGTTCCAAAACATGGCAAAAGACTTTGGTGAGGGAAGTACCTTATGCTTTATGGCCTGGTAACTGTAAGCTTCTACCCCAAATAAATACCCTTTATAAAAACCGACCGATTTCTGGTATTTTGCATCAGCACCCCTTTGGCTAATACACCTACTAAGCAAGAAAGATCATTTCAGCGATAAATTTTAGTGCCCACTGTGGGCCAGCTGCCATACTAGGAACTAGGGGTATTAATGTGAACAAGACATGGTACCTGCTCTCAAAAAAATAATCTCACAGGTGCAGATTTGTGCTCCATTTACTTTGGCACTGATGGCCAGGGAAATCTGTTCTTTAGCAAATGGGCCTGATACCCTTAAAAGTTACTGAGGACTGTAAGAGACAAGGTTCAGATATTCCCAATTGCCCTGCTTCTTCCACCTTTCTTTCATCAAATGAAAAAACAATGTGGAGAGGAACCATGAGAATTACACAGCATAAAACAGGGATGACAATTTCTACACAAATGCAAAAATTACTTTTATTGTCTTAAAATATTCCTTGAGGAGTAGGCAATTATTTGTATGAAGGAGAGTCCAGAAAACAGATTTATGACTGTATTAGCCTTGTCCTTGATTACAGAATTTAGGAATTACACATAAGACATAATTTCCTAGAGTAGGCTACAGAAGGTCTATGAGACTGAATGTGGAAGGGCTTCTCTCTGCGGGCTTCTCTCTGCCTGTCCGGCTGCTCCCATGACACTGCAAGACTTAGATGCAAGGGTAGACATAATTTTACTCGTTCGAACTTAAATCTTTACAACAGTTCGAATGCTATAAGAGAAGGAAGCAATAAACATAGGTTATGAATCATACCTTTTTAAAGATGATTAAAATTGCATTCTTTATGACCCACCCCCACCTCCATAAACTCCAAGTTATTACATCCTATAATATATCACTAAAAACTGGAAGCTTACCTCTTTCCTGCATGCAGCAGTTCAAAGGCTTTGTTAATTTGGTCAAAAGACAGATTGTGAGTCACAAATTCATCAACTTTAATCTTTTTAGACATATATTCGGACACCAGTTTTGGGACACTTTCTACACTCTTCCATCCTAAAAGAAATCATGTCTATTCATTAATTTATACAACAAATCCTTACTGTAGGCTTATTACTTAGTGGGTGACATAAAGACATTAAGAGATCAGTTTTTTGACCAAGGTGTTATGAATAATTCCAAAATTAGCATGGAGAGGAGAGTTTTTCACACCTATTTAAATTTTTTTATACCTATTTAATTTTCATTAAGATTTGCCTTTTTTTTTTTTTACACGAAGATTTATTAAAATCTAATTAATGTTTTGGCCAATTGAAACTTAAACCACTCAGGATAGAACTCTGTAAGTCTTAAAACATGCTTATTTAGGTCCACAACAGCAAAGATTTCTATAATCATGAAATTCAAGGAAGAAAAAAATTGATTATGACTTCATTTCCTTGGTTTTAAATTTAACAACGAACAGGCATAGCACCTCAGATATTGAAATTGAAAAGCAAAGTAGGAAATCTTTAGCTACATGACAATATTTTAAACAAAATTAGAGGATTCAATTTCTCACTTGTATTGAAAGAAACAAAAAATTAATGAAAAAGCCCTCCCACCTCCTAAACCAAGGACACTTTGGACCATATTTCAAACATCTTTTGAGCCTTTTCCAAATCTCCCTCCCTACATCCGCCATCATTGATTACCACCCCCACACACAAATTGTGTGGAGCTTTTACTCCTTTAAATCTCCTGGTAACCGAGATGACTACAGCTACCACTATTCTCTAAATTAAAATTCTATTTACATCTTTGGGTCATATTTTAGCAATTCTATGGCACCCCAATGTTCCAGCTTATGGAACATTGGCTTGCTATGGTGAGGCTTCAGTTAAAAGTTATTACGAAGACCTGATGGCTTGAAGTCATTGGGCTAGCATGTCCTTTCAAATGTAACTATGGACCCTGCGATGACACCTCAGAGAAGCATGGGTGGCTTAAAAATAAAAAGTATGTTTAAGATTCTTTGTTGTGGCATAAGAGCTTTGGAAAGGAGGGTTAATCAGTTTGACATTTTCTACAGCAAATTCTGCAGTATAAAGAAGGAAAACTGGCCAAATCCCTCATTTGAGCATAATTTCCTAATCTTGTTTTCTGGCCTTCAAAAAAACTGGCATGAAATGAGTTAGGGGATATTAATAGATACCTTGTTAAACACAGATCATTCAGAACTTGTGATTTTTTTTCCTAAGAGAATCAGCAATATACATTTTTTAAAAAGCCTACAGAAACTTAGATTTCACAATAATTGGGATATATAAACATGTTTTGATGTCTTTTCTCTTCCCTAGCTGAGCAACCATGAAAAAGATGGAAACTATTCCTCAGCATTCTACTGGTTGTTAGGCAACCCCAAATAACCTTTCATGATCACACAAGGGTTAAAAATGATCAGTCTGGCAGCTTTTCAATTTTTTTAAAGAAGGTTTTGACTAATTCAGTATTTTAAGACTCAGTACTGGTTACTGCTAAAATCAGTACAATTCAGTTAGGGGTCTGATCATAACTGGTGGTTACTTCTTCCCTTCTACCCTCTCTAAACAAATAAAATGTTGATAATCTATCTACTTAAGTCTGTAACATAAAACACAGTAATATAAAACAAAATGACGCTGTTGCTTGCTTACTCTGTTCTGCCCTACCTCCAAACTATTTCCTTATTAAGAGAATATTGATTTTTTAAAAATATTTTTAAATATTTTAAATATTAAGAGAGTGTAACAGGTGGCCATATGCTTTAGGAGAAGTTGAGTGTCTCACCAGCCCCAGAAGTAAATACTGACTGAATATGAAACCCTTGAATTAAAATAACCTTGCATGCAACAATTTAGGATAGAACAGTAACCCATGAAAATTACTGTTAATACAAGAAATATGCCTGGGATTGAAAATCTGCTAATGAAAATAACAAGACAAAACGTGCCCATCTCATCCATTGAGTTACCTCCAAAGGCAGTGCCTTTCCATGTGCGACCCGTTACCAGCTGGAATGGACGAGTGGAGATTTCTTCTCCTGAAGCAGCTACTCCGACTACCACACTGACACCCCAGCCTTTGTGGCATGCCTCCAGCGCTGCTCTCTGCAGGCAAAGAGATATGATCAAATCATAGAGATGGTGCATTTTGCTCAGAGTATCTGCTTCCCCAGAAATTTTATGGGGTGGGGATGGGGGGTGGGGGTAGGGGGAAAAGACTTTAAAAATGGTAACAAAAGAACCATATCGAATATTTATTAGGTTTAAGTTTATTAACAATTATATTTTAACATGTATTAAAAAAATTAACTTGGCTAAATAAGAACACAAATTGAAAGGATTTAAAGCTTTATTTGCTTTATATTTCTAAAAGTAAATCCTAACTCAAAATTTTAAAGACTGTAATAAAAAGAAGCAGGAGAAGCTAACAGCTAACATCTTCTGAATGTTTACTTCGTGTCAAGCAGCTGCTATTATCATCCCCATTTTACAGATGAGGAAACTGAGGTTTAGGTGCTTAAGGTCACTGAATTAGTAAGTGGATGTATAATTCCAAAGCCTATGCTCTTCACTCACTACTGTAACATTCTGCCTTTTCACTTAATACACTAAGATTTAGGGGCCCGGCTAGATAGCTCAGTGGATAAAGAGCTCGCTGGGAAACCACATGGGAGGCCCTGGGTTCGGTTCCCGGGGACCTCTCCTAGCGGGCAGACCGCCTTGAGAATGGCAAGCCGCCATGGGCGGGCCGGAGCCGCCGTGGGCAGGGCAAAAAGCTGCCACGGACAGGCAAAAGCCGCCACGGGCAGG
>PVKH010020397.1:0-13194 GCA_004027955.1 Chaetophractus vellerosus | reverse complement strand
CCTCTCTGCTTCTCTCTAATCTCTGCTTCTACTTGAGTCCACCCCCACCGAGGGGTGGGGCTCAACGTCTCACTGACGTGGCAATTAACGCCCTACTCATAACTTAATCATGCCCAGATGAACAGATGAGCTTACAAACATAATCTAACTTATATTTTTGGAATTCATAATTAATTCAAACTCAAACCACTACAGTGGCAAAGCCCCAAAATGTGTATAGCTATTGCAGGTGATGTGCCACACTGATGAAGGATGTGTATGTGGGAGATTGTGGGAGGTGTGGGAGGTGGGGCATATGTGTAGCCCTAAAATTTTTGTGTAACATTCATGTAATCGATGTATCTTTAAAAAAATAAAGTTACACATGCACTTAAAAAAAAATAGACATTGAAGACTCCCTCTTCCAAAACGAAGTCAAGGAAAGAGTGATCTAGCTACACACCTGCCTCTCCTTCTGGGACTGTGGAGCCGCTATATAAACCGGAACAAACCTTTATATAAGCCATCAAAATCTGAAGCCGACTTCCAACCCCCATAACTTTGAACCCGGCAAGAGCTAAAGATCCTCCACCTCCCTCCCAACCCCATCCCCTGGCCCCAGTGCCTTTCTTCCCACACTCAGAAACCACCTTTCCTAGGAAGCAGAGCAAAGTGTTCCATGGAGGACATTGGTATTTCCAAATTTGGGAAATTCTGCAGAGAAGTCTCTGAATTTATTGTTGTTTATTCCCTTTGCATTTCTATTTACATTTGTCTTTTTACATCAGTTAGATTTGCTGAAGATTTGTAAATTTTATTGTTCATTGCTTTTACTTTCAAAGAATTACCTCCTGGAAGTATTTATCATTTCTCTAATTTCTAGATTTTTCTCTGCCTACTAGACAATGAAGAACATAAAGGTTGCTGTCCTTTGAGATTCATTTAGATTTTCTTCCAGGCTTTGTAGAGTGTCCGTTTTCCTTTGCATTTGGATCAAAGGGTAATCAAAGGTTTTATCATTTCTATTTGTATCCTCCCTTGTTACACAAATTTTTCACAGAGATAAGAAATTCCTGCTTGTGGCAAAAGAGTCCTGTGTGTCTATTTGTTCTTATTATTCATATTAACACTTTCCCTCTGCCCTCATGTTAGTTGTGTTTTCTGCTAATAATGAATTAATGCCTCTCCCTATCATTGTGTTTTCATCAATGCCCAACCATTTCCACTGCCCTTTACCTACCAGGTGTTATTTAAAGCGCCTGGATGCCCTATGACTTGACCCTATCCAAGAAGTTTAATTAATGCCATGCAGTCATAGATTTTTATATTTTTTATCCAAATAAATTGACCTTTTATCTATTTCTTAATTAAACATGCTTTATCTGTTTCCGTTGCTCTTTTTAATCCTTTCTTTTCTATTTAGATGGATGTCTAGTAAGCAGAGACGTGGCTTTTCTTGAAAACTCGCGGCCACCACTATAACCATGAGCGCAGTCTGATGCTATCAACATCGGGAGCACCTCGTCGTTTCATCGCTGCTGGGTTTGGATGCACTCACCACCATCGGAATCCAGCCTTTCAAGTTATTTGGAAGGTACACATTCCACGCTTAACACCACTCTTATCTTAAGCGACCCTACGCACTCTCCTACTTGTTGATGTCTACAGCGTCCATTACCATCTTGTCAACATGGTCATTTCAACTCCTTCTGTGGACGACGAGGGGCGGAGGTCACCTGCGCCCACCCTTGGCCACTCTTTATTACTTTAGTCTGCAATTCAAACTGTTTACAGTTTGGTTTTCTTGTAACTTGCCTTTGTTCATTCATTGAGAAAAAATATATTCAGGCAGGCTCCTTAAACACTGCTCTAGGCACAGAGGATAGAGCAGAGAGCAGAAGAGTGGGAGTCTCCAATCTGTACCCCGATATCTAGCCAAGGAAGACAGACCAGAAGTATAGCAGCTGGCAATGAGCGCCAAGGCAGAAAATAAAGCAGGAGCAGGGGACAGGACAGATGCAGCTGACCAGGTGACATAGCATTTGATCCGAATTTGAGAGGAGCAAGTCATGTGGTTAACTGGAGGAGAAAGAAAACTGCCTGTGCTAACGCCCTGGGGCACATATGGCTTTTTAAGGAACAAGTAAGTGCCAGAGGGTTTGGGTAGGGGAGAAAGGGTAGCATAGAGAAGGGAATCCTTGAAAATAAATAAATCTTTAAAAAAAAAAAAAAAAAAAAAAAGAGAAGGGAATCCTTGAGAGGCTTTTAAGCAGAGAAGTGATTTAAATTTTAAGTGGTCTGATTAGATTTTTAAAGGTGCTTTCTGGCTGCTAAGTGGAGACCAGTCTGCAGAGAAACCAGGAGGCTGTTGCTATAGTCCATGTACCTTGGATTTTGGTGAGAGCAGTAGGTGGTGAGGTGTGGTCAAAATCTGCAGATCGCTCAACCAGGGCTAATAATTTGCTGATGCATTGGATGAAGGTGAGAGAAAGAAAGTAGTTGAGGTCATTGGCTGCTCATGGATTGTTCCAAGAATTACCAGTAGGTGAGGCATATCAATCAAATCCCGCCCTCTCTAAATGTTCTTATTTAATACTCTTGTTCTATCAGTAAGTACCCAACCCCCATTCATATCTTTTACATCTCACTTAAATTGATAGTTTCACAGGTCAGCAAAAGTGCTTTCCCACAATTATATTTTTATTCAAGATTTCTTTATTCCAGGCATATCTCAGCCTTCCAGTGGTCTATGAAGAAAAGATATGTTGGCAACATTTTCAGAAGACTGCAAACCTTACAGTGTCTTTTTGTTGCCTTCACATAAGAATGGCAGCTTGGCTTTCATCCTTTTTCTGTAAGAATTGTGAAACCATTATTCCACTGCCTCCTTCCTGCTTCGATTGTTATAGTTAAGGAGATTGAAACTATCCTGATCCTAGTTCATCTGAATGTGTTCCATTTTTCTTTTCAGAAACATGGAGACTTCTTTTTCCTAGCAATCTAAGAACTTAACCATAAGTCCGTGCCATCCAATATGTTTAGCAAGCCTTGTTTTCCCATGCCTGGCTTTCTGCAGGTTATAACTAATATAAAGGGCAACAAGCATGACTTATATTCCCAGTAAGCTTAGAGTCTGGCAGGGAGCACATGTGGAAACGTAGCAGAAGGTAACGGCTGCCTCAGAAGAGGAAGGTTCCAGGCTCACCTTGGTGCAAAGAACTTGGGATCCAGGCTTCAGGAGGTGAGACCTCAGGGGGACTCACAACTAATAGTTCTTGATATTTGTCTGGACGTACAAGAAAGGGTTACTTGGGGTATCGGAGAGAGTGGAGTGAGGAAGAGAGTGGGATTTCCAAGAAGAGGTAAAGTTTACAAAGCTTCAGCAGTGTGAAACAAAACCAGGAGGTTTGCAACAGCCCGGGTCATGGAAAGTGGTGGGCAAAGGGCCAGGCTAAAAGGCTGGACTGTGCTGGCAGCTAGGAAAGGACAGGAATCAAATCTGCATTTCAGAAGCACAAACTCTCCACACTGCAAAGCCTGGGCACGGATCAGCAAGCCAAACGCAACAGGCTGGAACGATGATGAAGCACATCGACTCCAGGAGCGACAGGTCCACCAGCAGGGTGGGCTTCTTGTGGGTTGACTGCCCTGTGATCCCTTGCCCTCTGCCTGTGTCCAACCCATGGTCGTGGCTGGGAGATGGCATATGAGGACTGCCTGGGGTCACCAAGGCTGCCCTTGGTGTCAGGGGTGGAGGATGGCATGAGAGAGCAGGCACACCCTGTAGAAGGTGAATCCTGGGAAGAAGGAGGAGGGAAGGGATGGAGGCTGTGGGGGCCAGTGAGGACACCAGAAGCTGTGGGAGAAGCTCGCCTGAGAGAAGGTGACAGTCTGCACAGAAGCAGGGGCACAGAAGCAGCAGGATTTAGAGTGTGTCTGAAGCCCTTGTGCTGTTTCCTATTTAACCTACCAGGAACATCCCTTTTCTTTCTTCCAAGTTCGCTTGATTTTAAGTTGGAGGACTTAACCAGAATTGCTGGTTACAAACTCTTCTTTGGACTCTGTAGCTCCTGCAGGGCTCCTATTATGAGGAAGTTGTACCTCAGAGATCTATGTTCCATGTTTGTCATATTTTTTCACAGTTTTATCTCATTGTTCATTCCTTCCACATTCTAGAACAGTGTTAGAAAGCATAAGCTTTAAATAGCAGAATCACCTGCTTTCAATCCCACCTCCCTAGCTTGTGACATGGTGAATCACTTCATCTCTCTAAATCCCAATTTTGTCCTCTACAAAATCAGGATAATAATGGTATTTCACTTGTAGGGTTGAGGTGAAGATTAAATAAATATATGTGAAGTGCCTGGCCAAACGTTTATAAAAGTTAAATGTTCTTGTTTTCAGGTTTATATTTGTTATTAGCATTATCATCATGATTAGGAGCATATATTTTGGAATTTCCATTGTTTTACAGCATCAATCCTAACTTTCATGTTTCCAAGAAAAATCTTATTTCACCGACAATATCAACATTCCCTGTTTTTTGGTGTAGCTGCCACACAGCTCTTCTCTCTTCCTGTGAGTGATCAGGGCCCTTTGCTGAAATCTTAGATTTTCCATCAGAGCTCAATTCTAGGAGCAAGCACCCCCTTTGTACTTTGTCTGCTTCTCTTTTCTTTTTCTTTGAAACGTGGAAAGTTTTGCAGTGGGCTCAGCTGTTCTTCCCAATCCGTAAGAGACGAGGTTGTCTGGGAGGCTGTGAGGTAACCACACAGCGACCCTCGGACACGGGCAGCGAGCCGTGCAAGGCAGCAGCCCCAGCAAGCTCTACGCCTGAGCAAAGGGCCGCCCCTTCCCTGATCCCACCTCCGCCAGGCCTTGACCAGCCGGCCCCAGAATTGGGCTAGGCACTCTGCCCGGGCGCAGAGGTGATCTTGGGTGCCTGCCACAGACTTCTTTCAGAGTAATTCATTCAGTAAATTTTCATCAAGCACCTACTAAGTGCTTCTATTCCAGGAGCTGAGGATAGCACCCAAACAAGGCTGGAGTCCCCTGTGGAAGCCCCGCTGGGCTCTGCAGCTCGTGTACTGCCCCCAGCCGGTGCCTGGCCATTCCCCCCACCAGGGAAGCTGCTTCCCGTACCTGTCCTGTAGTCCTATCGGAGAGCTTCCCAGCCAAACCATGGAGCTTCGGTTTCCCTCTTCAGCTCAGCCCACTGATGTGGAATATCAGAGAAATTCTTTCCAGAATATGCTGGAATTCTGGCTTTTGTAAGGGGTGGCTCTCAATGAGAATTTCTTTTCTTTCTTTTCCTGCCTCCAGATGATTTCAAGAGTATGTTCATGGAAAACAAAAAAAGGGCTCGGGGGAAATGTCTCTAATATTTTTACTCCCCTTTGTCATCTTCTTGGATGTGTCTCTCCACTGCTTTTTTAAAACACTCAACCTCCAGTAAATTTAAAGGTGTCCCACTCAGCACCATGTGTCCTTTTAATGACATTTTTTCCTGGATTGTGTACTCAACCTTTTTTTATATAAGAGGTGTTCCTTTGAGATGCCGCCAATCTGATCTCATTGGAAGTTTATGAGAAAACCCAATATGCTCCAGTCCTACTGCCGAGAGGGCTTGGCAGGCGCGGCCCGAGCCAGCCAGCCAGATTTATCCTCGGCTCCAGTGCAAACACGGCTGATCATTCCCCGGCCTTTGTCCTGTGCTGGCTGGTTCCAGAGTGGTCTCTGGGGCTCTGTATTCTTGCCAGAATCTTCATGACATCACTCATATTATTAATAATTACAGGTTATTCACAGATGGACGGGCAGATGGACACACGGCAACGGAGATTTGTTTAATCTCAGCCAGGCTATTTCCCCTACATATTTCCCTTTGCCCACACGTGCTGCCTCCCTGGAGAAAAAAATTAATGGGAAAAAAATGTCTGTGAAAGAGAAATGGAAATTCTGTTGAAGCTTTTGTTGCACTTTCCCCCCTTCAGGAAGAAAACATGACCCGTCTCCCTTCCCTCTCTCAGCGTGGCGCGTGTGGGGGCCGGGCGCCTTTGTGAGCCTTTGATCGGTGAAGGTTCTTGAAGAGAGAAGGATTTCTGTCCTCGCTCCTCCAGCCCTCGGAGCGCTGCAGGCTTGTTCTGTGATCCAGAATCCACGGGGGAGGGGCACGGAGACGACTGAGTGTATATACAGTCACTGATCACACGTATTCTAACTCATTGCCTGGCCCCCAGTTACTGCCCAGGTCTTCTGGAAGGAAAGCGATGACTCTCTCTGGCTCTGGAGCACCAGTGGCCACGGGAACACGTGCTCTGCCAAATGGGCCCCTCGGGTCTCTCTTGGCCAATGTGGAAGCAGCGAGCCTTGCATTCCAGCCCCACCCACTCAAGGTCTGGGGTCATTCAGTCAGACCAAAGCTGACCTTGACGCTGGGCTGAAAGAAGGCTGTCTGCAAGTGGGTGGGTGGGCAGCAAATTGACCCCTGGAGCATCCAACAGTAGGGGCAGCAATGCCTAAGGGTCACACTTGCTAGGTGTTCCCAGTTTCTAAGCGGCAGTTACAGCCCAGGCTCCTCACACAGTCAGACAGCCTGGACTCAGAAGTGTGTTCTCTAGATCTTTCGGTCTCCTCTGTCGGTCCTCAGCCTCCATCTCATCCCAGAGCCCCCAGCAATGGGCCTCGCTCTCCCCAGCTCTGTGCAATGGAGACGTGTGACTTAGGACCCTTGAAACATGCTTTATCCTTTGGCTGGTAACACAGCTTCTCAACAGCTCAGATTTAGTCAAGCTCTTCCCCTAAATATGAAACTTGTCAACTCTCTTTCCTAAGCCCTTGAAAGACAGATTCTTGAAACCTTTGCATATTATCGAAACCATGGCTATCATGTCCCTAGGAGGCTGGTGAATACCTGTCCTCCTTACAGACTCAAGGGACAGTTGTACACAATGTGGCCATGTCTTAAGAAGCACACCCAGTTTATTTGCAGTTGGAGCAATCAGCAGGTAATTGTAGCATCACCCAATTGAAAAGGAAAAGACATTTTTAGAAGACAGCTCACCTTGGAAGTGTCTCTCTGCACACAACATGTTGAGGTGAAAGAGTTACTGATGGTTTTTTTAAAATCCAGGTATTTGACTGCATTCAACCTGCCTCGTGTTGTTTTCCTGCCAGATCTCTCTGTGTGTGCAAATGCTCTCTGGGCAGCGGAGATTTGGCAACCGTGCTTTGGTGTAACGTGTGTAAACCTGGGCGAAAACTACCAATGACTGCTACATGGCCCAAACTCAGAAATAGATCTTTCACATGTTTATTACCACACTATGATTATCAACAAAATCTATATTTTCCTGCAAAAGTCAATGTATTGCAATGCTAGAAAGGTTGCCAATGTAGTCTTTTTGAGAATCTATCAATTCTCAGTAAGTCCCTTAATGCATGCAAAAGGCTTGGCATACAGTGCATGTTTAATAAATACACCCTTCTGCAATACAATGATACATAAATATAAAAATGTGATCCTCTTCTCCCCTCCTCCCCAAAATTGAAATTTCTCCCATCTGAGTGCAAAGGGCAGGGTCATTTTGAAATAAGTCAACGGCAGAGAGAAAACGCAATCAGGCTCTTCAGGTGGATACACACTGCACACAGCTTATTAAATATTGAAACGCTTTACGAAGACCTACTTAACCGCAGAGTCCCAATCATCTCTAGTGATTGAGAATACAAGAATTCTACAAACCACACCCAGCCGCACCCACAAGGCCCAACAGAAGCTACCAAGGTGACGTCCTGAGGACCAGGAGCGGGTGGGAAGCCCAGCCCCCAGGGTTTCTTCCAGTGGTGCTAGCAGATTTATGCCAAGACCTTCCCGCTATCCTCAACCAGCACAAATGCACACGTAGGCCAGTCAGCCAGGCTGGGGCTCCAGTCGGAGGCCAGCCAAGGCGGCCTAGCTAACTGGCCCACCTGGGGCTCCTACCTTTGACCTTGTCTTCATTAGCAGAGTGCTTTGCCCCCTGAGCCAACTCTGCTGCTGAAATATAAATCAGCTGCCTCCTCCCAATTCCCCGTTCCTCTGGCAGAGGTGCTAATGAACAGGGCAGTGGCCAAAGAGTGCGATGGGAGAAGAAATAGATTTGGGGAAGCCACAAATTGGATAATGTACCTCTGGACAGTGCAACATGGATCACGATGCTTTCTATGCAAAACCCCTCCACAAACAGCTGCTCTGGTCCACCCTCTGCCCACGTGTCCAGGCTTCTTGGCTTCTCCTGACCCTCCTTCATACCCGAGAACCCATACACAGCCCTGCAGAGACCGCCTTACATTCCCCAGGAACCAAAAAAAGGTGGCACCCCATCAGCCCCCTGATACCCTTGTGGATGCAAGAATGAAGAAAGAAAACAGGTATGCTGAAATTAAATCACCTTGTTTCCAGATTTCCTGACTGTAAAGCGACAGATCAGCTCATTACGGCTGTGCTTTGTTGGTGTGTTGTGCAGGAGCCTGGGCCAGTCTGCACACGTGCCTGCTCCACGCTCTCGCCCCTGCTCCGGCCATACCAGAGGCACGCAGAGCCCAAGAGAACCTGCCCCGCTCCCTGCCCCTCTGCCCCCACTGCTCTCTCTGCCTCGTTTCTTCCAACCCCAAAGCCGTCTGATTCCCCTTCACAAGCCAGCAAGTTACTCCCCTCAGAAACCCGATTAGTTTTGCCCTTGCAACCTTGATCGCCCTTCTGGAAGAGGATGTTTTCAGCGCTCCCACGTTGCCCCTCTACAAGCTTCATCTACGTAGTGATCAGCAAGGCGAGGCTGGGGCTGGCATGGCAATTCCATTCGTCTTGGCAGCACTAAGCCATCATCATTTATCTTAAAAATTGGCACATTCCTCCAAATACATTCATGAGCTGGTTGGGTGTCTACTTGAATGAGAGCCAGAATCTTTAAGAAAGCATCTCCACCTACTTCTCCACATTCAAAAGCTAATACCGAAAAAAAGATAGGAACGATGTCTTCTCAAGAAGCAGAGATTTGGGAGAAATAGACATTGAAATGCATGAGGTGAAATATATCCAAAAATACAAGCTCAAAATTTCATCCCATAATGAAACAAATACCAGGTAGAGGGGGAAATTCTAATCACAGACAGGGAGCAAGAGCATATTGCATTTCTATGTAAAACAAACTGATCTCCCACAACTCAGGAAGAAATTAGAATTATTCATTCATAACTTCCTAGATGAGGTTTTGCTGCTAACATCCCACTAATCCCTCTTCTCATCACATCTAGGAAGGAAGACGGAGTCAAGCTTTTTACTTTGGGGACATCTGAGATCCTTAGAGGGATGGAAAGAGATGGCTTCAGCCCCTTTTGTTTTTTAAGAAAGTGTGCCATCAATAATCTGGGGCCGCAGCTACGCTCCCCAGTTCCCATCGGAGAAGCAGCGGAATTAGGCTGCCTGAGCTGCCGTTGCCGGCAGTGCCAGCCTTTCCCCCTCCGGCCCCACGAGCGTAAAAGCAGCACAAGCAGGGACCAAAGGCCCCGACACCCAGACACCAGAAGCTCCAAGATGTGGAGAGCCTTCACTAGGTTAGCTCAGGGCTCATGGCTCAGCATAAAACAGCCTCTTCTTCAAGCAGGTAGGGTCTATTATGACTGTGCAAATAAATTCCTCAATCTGCACGTAGCACTGGCTGTGGGAAGCCGTTGCCTGTTCTGAAGCCATCAGAGGCCACGAGGGCTGCTCTTCTGTCGATGCAAACTCTATTTTATGATATTAAATATTATACTTTATACTACTAAACACTTCAGAAAATGCCCATCTAGGCCAGGCTTAAAATATGTCCACAGTTTTCCCCAGTTCTTTCATGTGTCTCCACTGGAGCTTCTTAACTGGGGTGTGGGGACAAATCACCAGGGCTCTCTCGTTAAAACACAGATTCTGGGACACCTGGAGATCCTGATTGCAGGTATTGCCGGCCAGGACCACCCTCAGAGGGGATCCCCAAAGCTCGGCCTGCTCCTCTGGCTTCATCTGCCCTTTGCTCCTTGAACTCCAGCACCCACTAGACTTAACTCCCTTCTGGCTCGTTTGTCCTTCAAAATACTGAGGAAAAGGCAACGCTCCCATGTCTTGGATTACTAAGATTTGATTGCATTTGGTAGCTCTGGGCTTTGGTCAAACTGTAGGACATGGGCAGATTGTGAGTTTCCAGATTCTGGTTTCCAGTACAAAATGCATTATTCTTTCAGCCTTATTTATTGTGGTATTTTTCAAATTACAATAAATTTGCTTTCTTCTGAATATTCAGATGCTTCAAAAGGTACCCAAAGGATGCAATTAGCCCCTGGGGAAATATGCTATTATGTGCACATATCATGTTTTGCATAGGCTTTCCATCATCTACATAATTTATATGCTTCTGAATAATTTTGCCTCTTTTTATGTTTTCTATGTGTTTGTGAGATAATCTAGAAGTCGGTTTCCTACCATCAGTAGCACAGGAAGAACTCAAGTCAGGGTTGTTCCTTCACCCAATTGGCTTTCCTTCCAAGGAAGCCCCTTAGAGAAACCTCAGGAGACCAACGCCTTTCATAGGCACCAAACATCAAGGCAAGAAAGAAGTAGAAGGTTCAGGAAGCTTTCAGGAATGAAACAGAACCGTGTCCATTTTCATATCCTTCTGGGTATTCACTAGGGTCTCTGATGAGTGGCGCTAGCATTTTAAAGCTCTTTAAACTGTTTATAATCCTCACTTTGGTTTTGAAACAGAAAAAATAATGCCAAAATTAATGGCTTTTTAAATCTTCTGATGTGAGGTGGTTGCATACAAATTTCCCCAACACTGAGAAAGCCCATTATCTGGGGAGCAGGTAAGTTCTGTGTAACTCTGGTTGGACTTTAATTGCTTTTTCTCTCTCTCCAGCCCTGTCTGCTTTCCACATTTTTAATTTCCATCCCTTTTGTGCTTTCCTCTGCTTTTCAAATCTCCTTATGACACAGCCCTGAGGCATGGGTTGCCTCAGCCGAGCCAGGACCCCAGGTGAAGAATGCAGGTTAGTCCTGTAAACTCAGCCTGGCCAAAATCTAGAACATGCCAGAAATATGTCTCAGCCACATCTTTTGTGAAGAAATAAGGATATAAATTTAACAGTTCAAATTACTCTCTTTGAACCAGAAAACAGAAGGAAGGCGAGTCACAGACATTTTAAAAGGTAAAATCTTAAGAAGTTTCCCTACCATGTACCTTTGAGAAAGCAGTCAGCCAATGGCAAGGGTACAGCCTCCAGGGACCAGAGCAAAACTAACTGGACCCCAGAGCTGAGACCTCCTCCTCCCAGGCGCTAGGGGCACAAGGCGTCAACTCATTGCTCCCCATTTTATTCTGAGCCATGAGCTAACATAGGTAAGGTAGAGGCCACCAAAATGACACCACCCCCCATGAACATTTACCTCAACCACCCCTTCCCCATCCTCCACACAGTCACGGCAAGATGTCGTGTCCAACATTACGGCCTGCCCATTCCCCACTCAAATCCTGGGCACCCAGACCTGGGCAGCTCACCAAGGGTCCATGGTTTGAATCATGCACCACTCCCTCCTCCAGCCTTCTCCTAAAGCTCCGTCTACACATAAAGTAACAAAAAAGCATGGTGGTCCAGCAAATACATTTTAGGACAGCATTTTCCCAAACATTCTCAGCAAACGAAAAGATTTGCTATTTGTATCTGACATGAAAACGTGCATATCGAAAGTGGAGACCATTAGGTGCAAAGAAATGTTTGTTCAAAATGTGTAATTTGTACAGCATAAATAACAACGTCTGTGAGGGCCAGGGCAAACCCTCACAGAATCACCCAGCGTAAAGCATCTAAATGAAGAATAGATCTTCCTTGTTCCAATACAAAGTCATTGCCAAAACATAGAGTAAAGGGAGGGAGTGCCACTTTCATTGGCATTGTTAATAACATGCGTCTGAAAATCATGCCAGAAAGGAGAGCTGATCGTGCTAGGAAATCTATCTTTAGAACAGTAAAGGAGGGGGTTTTCATTTTATAAACTTCCATGGAGTACCAGCACAAATGTGCTAACTGAAGGAATGCCATGCCATTGAGAATCCTCCCACATGGCCCCACCACAGTCCTCCACTCTTTCTCCTTCCAGAGTTTTGAAAGTAGTCTCCACTGGAAGATCCACTATTTTATTCAACAGGTCCATCAAGCAGAAATCCAACAAAAAAGAGGACTCCCACCTGAGGCTACATGGAGACGTAACTACACAAAGATGCCTCTGAAGGAATCCTCACTCCATCAGGAACCCACGCCTTGTCCAAGGAACAGAAGACACAGCAGAAAGCAGAGGGCTGGCTACTAAAGGCCCGTCCATGAGGTAGAAGCTCTCGCAGCCTATCCAGCTAGAGAATTGAATCATGCAATGAGTCATTTAAGAGGGGGACAAAAAGCAGAAAATAAAAAAAAGAAATCTTTAAAAAAAAAAGAAACATTTTTAGAAGTTTTTAATTCAGGAATGATTTACTGGGGCAATAAAAATGATCTCATGATAATAATGTCTTGTGGTGCTCATAAAGCAAGAGAAGATCAAAATACCAAACAGGAGAGAAACATCAAAGAAAGTTAATGTATCCAAAATTCTTTGTGTTTTCTGAGAGGAAGAAAGAGATTTTGATTAACTTTAAATTTTAGTAAGTCAAGTTGGCATATTATAATTCCCAGAAAAACCCCTAAAAATAGAATATGAGAGACTTCCAAATAAAGGAGGAAAGAAATGAAAAAATGCAACCAAAAAGAAAATTTTGGTTAATCTGATGCAAGGCAGGGATGAGAGAAAAAGAAACATAGGACAGGTGGAAAAAGAGAAATCACTAAATAATTTAGTAGGTTTAAAACTCAAATGTATCCGTGAACATGAACTGCTATTTACCCCTCCTCTCTGGAAGTCTTGAATTCACAGAATTCTTAGACCTGACCTTACTCTGAGCAAAGACCCCAGCCATATCCAGGAGAACGCCATTTCCTTATCCTTCTCCTGCTAAAATCCAGGCATCTTTAAAAAAAACCCTGGGCAGCTGCAAACCCAAAGTCTAGAGGCTTTGGGGGTGGGGAGGGCTGGAGAGAGGGAGAAGCTGACAGAAGAAAACAGAGCAGGGGGGCTGTTTCCTTACAAAGGTTTAAAGATGGAGAAAAAGCTGG
>PVKH010020396.1:0-14596 GCA_004027955.1 Chaetophractus vellerosus | reverse complement strand
GATAGGACTAATTCAATTTCCTGAGGTGAGGTAAGGGAAGCCAGCAAGACGTGGTGAAGCATCCTGGGGAAGGCGACAGTGGGAGCCTGTAACTCTCAGGAGCCCAGGGAATCGGGAGCAAATGCTTTCCAGAACCCAGTGTGAACTGTGCCTGGAGGGTGTGGGTGGCCTGAGGGGACCCAGGGTCTTCTGAAGTGGGACGCAGTCACTGCGAATCTGTGGCCCAGTGAGGAGGGGGTTAAGGAAATAAATACCTCCACATCTTTCTTTCATTTCTACCCAGTGTCTCCTTTGGCCTGATCCAGCCAGAAGCCAGAGAGCAAACGAGCCCAGTTGAAGCAGTCCCTAGAGGTCAGCCTCCTGGGGCCCAGAGCAGAGTGCAGAAGCTGGCAGTGGACCTGGACGAGCAGAAACTAGCCAGCACCCCAAGTCGGGGCAGGGACACCGGAGAATCACTCCTGGGTACTGGAGAGGTCTAAGAGGAGGGGAGGTTGGCATCTCATCCTCTGGCTGGCATCTGTTTGGGCTGTTGTGCTGATGGAAGAGCAGTGAGAGGTGGCCCAGCTCTCCCCTCCCCTCCAAATCCTTTGGGCTAAATCTTGAGTAAGTTTGGGGAAGGGTCATTCCTTGTTAATCTACTTGGGCAGCCAGAAAGTCTATAAGACACAAAAAGACCCTTAGGTAGCATAGTTGAGCCTCCAAAATAGACAGTAACCAATTGACCCAGCTCCCTTTGTAGGGTTCTATAAAGTTCCTTCATTCCTGGATTCTTCTCATCTTTCCAGTATGAAAGCAAAGCTGAAGCTGACTGGCGTCGGGATTGTTCCCAGAGACCTCCTGAGGCATCTGTGCCTCTGTCCCTCTTCCCCAAAGTCGATGGTGACAGCCAAGGCAGGACCGAAAGCTCAGAGCCCCTTCGGGAAAACTGCAGAGCTTATGGGACACATTAGACTTTTGTTGAAGATGTATTAATGAATTCTCTTTTGTAAAACCAGCAGGAACAAACATGAAGCTATTTTATGTAGCCTTGAACATACTTCAAAACAATCTAGCAACACCCTTTAACTACGTCTTTCAACATTTTTATTTTTATTATACCAGTTATACAGAGACATGGTCTCCTTGTATAAAAATAGGTCAAGATCACATTAAGATTCCTTTTGACTCACCACCATTAGTCTGATTTCCATCTTGGTCTTTTTTAGAAGCAACATTATTAAGAGTTTATTTAGTACAAAAGCTAAAATCTAACATGGATTCTGCTCACACAGACTGTTCCTGGATACTTTTCTCATCCCTCAGCATCTCCTTTTCCTTCGTCTGCTTCTCTGTTCAGCTCTCTGAGCACTCTTGCAATTGAGAATTTTGTTTCCCCTACGGAGTTTGACATATTGGCATTCTCGTCACCTGTCAATCTTAATCAGCCTCTTCCTTGAGATAATTAACCATCACATATTTTGCCACCTGATGAATCCCATTTCCAGTCTAATTCTCATGTAATGCCAACTTTAAACTGTAATTGTGACTTGCCTCCTTAGAAACCCTGCTGTCCTGGGGGAATGGAGTACACAGCCCGTTAGCCCCCCCAGGAACTCAGCCTTTGTGGGATAGCTGTGCCTCTCTCATGCCTGCGACGTCCGTGGCGTGGTGATGGCAGACACACAGATCCTGTTTCAAAGGGAAACTGGATGTACACTTCTCTGGCTCGGAGTCTGTCGCTGATTACATTTCATGGTGAGGAGATGCCAAATTCAGAAATGTGGTGGGACGGAGAAGTACATGTCAAGATCCTCATCTTCTAACCTGCCTGCCTGGCTTTTGCTTCGTCTTTCTACAACCCATGTGGCTTTCAGAAAATGACTTTTGCCCTATCTGAGATTTCTGCCATCTTATCTCCCCTAATGTTACCTTTCTACAGCAAGGGTGAGATTCCACTCTGGAGTTAGTGAAAGGCAGTTAGCTTTCAAATACAGATTCATATAATCAGTGACACCTCGTCCCAAACTGGGCATGCCTTAATTTTCTTTTTATATTCTTTCTTGCCTTCTTTATTTTTAAATTCTTTTAAGTGTGTGTATATATACATACATATATATATTTTTTAGAATAGAAGCAACAGGGCAGACAGCACTAATTAAGCCTTTGTCCCACTCCAGTGTCCCAGCCTCCCACTTCCCATTTTAATGGCTATGAGCATTCCCATCAATCCCAGGTTACCAGGTATATCCTTCCTGAGACATTCCACATATACACGAGGGTGTGATTCCCCTCCCGCGGTTTGTTACATATCGTAACACTGTGCTGCGCGTTGTCGTCAAACGTCTCTCTAGATCATTCCTCGCCAGTGCGTGGAGAGCTGCCTCATCCTGTGTAATGGCAGAGCCCTGTGCCCTGGCATGGCTGCAGCATTTACTCATGCTGGCCCCAACTGATGGGCCCCTCGCTGATTCCAATCTTTAAAAAAATGTGTTTTTATTACAGAAGTTGTGAACTTACAAAGCAATCCTGCACATGTGTGGAATTCCCACTCACCACCCCTCCACCAACACACCACCCCGTGGTGGAACGTTTGTTACAGATTGTGAGATAATAGCATCAGACCATTGCCACTGGCTATGGTCCATAGTGTGCATGTGGCATATTTTTTCCATGACCTCCTATTATTAACACAGTATGTCTTGGGCATCAATGCAAGGATATTACAGTATTGCTGCGAATTATAATCCACAGGTTACATTCATTGCAGTTTTCTCCTGCTTCTCCATATGCCTACCACCCTGCCGTAGTGACATACCTCCATTCTAGTTCACAGAAGGACATTCCTGCATTGGTACTATTGACCACAATTCTCTCTCACCTCTGTGTTCACTGTGTTATTCAGTCTCTAGATTATTCTCTAGCTTTATTTCAACTAACATTTACACCTCTACGCTACCGTTTTCAGCCACATTCCTATTTATAAATCAGCAGCTCCTCACTATAACATGTTACCATCAACTCTATCCATTTTCACACATTACAGTCAAGTTCATTAAAACGTCTACATGCATTAAGCATCAGTAGTCCTTCACAGCCCTCCTCTTATCTCCTCATAACCTATACTCTAGGTTTTAACTCCATGTGTTTATTCTTTTTATTTAGTTCGTATTAATGAGACCACATAATATTTGTTATTTTGTGTCTGGCTTATTTCACTTAGTATAATGTCTTCAAGATTCATCTATGTTATCATGTTTCCCAATTTCATTTCTTCTTACTGGAGCATAGTATTCCGTTGTATGTATATACCACACTTTGTTAATCCACTCATTGGTTGATGGACACTTGGGATGTTTCCATCTTTTGGCAATTGTGAACAATGCTGCTATGAACATCGGTGTGCAGATGTCTGTTCATGTCACAGTTCTCAGTTCTGCTGGATATATTCGTAGTAGAGGAATTGCTGGATCATATAGCAGTTCTGTATTTAGCTTCCTGAGGAACACCCAAACTGTCTTCCACAGAGGCTGCACCATTTTACATTCCCACCAACAGTGAAGGAGTGTCCCCATTTCCCCACATCCTCTCCAGCACTTGTTGTTTTCTGTTTTCAAATAAAGACCATTCTATGCAGTGTGAGATGATATCTCATTGTCATTTTGATTTGCATCCCCCTAATAGTGAAATTGAACATTTTTTCATGTGCTTTTTGGCCCTTTGTATTTCTTCTTTGGAGAAATGTCTATTTAAGTCTTTTTGCCCATTTTTAAATTGGATTGCTTGCTCTTTTTATTGTTCAGTTGTATGACCTCTTTATAAAGAATGGAAATCAAACTCTTATAGGATATGTGGTTTTCAAATATTTTCTCCTATTGAGTGGGCTGCCTTTTTACCTTCTTGATTATGCCCTTTGAATCACAAAAGTGTTTAAGTTTGAGGAGGTCCCATTTATCCATATTTTCTTTCATTGCTCTTGCTTTTGGTGTAAGGTTTAAGAATCCACCACCTACCACCAGGTCTTGAAGATGTTTTCTTATATTTCTTCTAGGAGCTTTATGGTTCTTGAATATGCCCATCTTGTAGCATTTATCCTCACTGTTATAATTTCTGTTTTACTTCTGTCTCCCCGACTAGAATGAAGGCCCTTTTAGGAAAGAAACTGCCTTATCATTGCATTATAAGGATCTAGTACACCTGCTCCCTAACACTGGGGATTGGTGGGTACATGGCTGAAATTATAATGCTGGGAATCCTCTTTTGGCAAGATGGCAAGTGAGGGTTGCTGGTTTGGGGTGTTGGATGTGGGGGGCATTCGGAACAGGGAACACCTAGGGCAGGCTTCTAGGGAGTATGTGAGTGTTCAACTTGCCATAGTGTGTTATATCAGTGGGTGGAGACCCATATCATGAGGGGCAAGTTGGTGGACTCCCATCCTGGGGAGTCCTGCTATGTTCTCAAGTGGAGGGGCAGGACTCTCTTGAGAGCATGGGTGGTGCCCAATAGAGGAGGACAGACCAGTGTGACAAGCCCTCAGTGTTGTTGCAAGTAACTTTAAATCTTGTCCTTCAAGGAGTGAAGCCTGGTAGTTGCCATGGGTACTGAGGGGAGGGAAAGGGAGGAATAGAATAGATGGAACAGGGGGTATTTTAGGGGAGATGGAACTGTTCTACATGGCCTTGCTATGATGGATACAGCCCATGCTGAATTGCATCAAAATTTATAAACATGTATGCTCCAAAATGTAAACCATAATGGAAATCATTTACCATGGTTGGTAGCTATGTTTCAATATTAGTACATCAGTTGTAACAAATGTACCATCAACATATAAAATGTTATTAATAGGGGAAGAGGAAAAAGGGGGAGGATGTTGGTTATATGAGAGCCCCCTGTATTTGGTACATGACTTTTCTATAACTTAAAAATTCTTTGAGGGCATAATGAAAAAAAAGTAAGACACTGGGGGAATAAATGGAAGAAAATGTCACTGTACATATGGGACAACAGATGTTACAGTGATAAAAGGCAAAATGTCAAAATAAATTTTAAAAAATATTTTTAATTGTTTTTTATTATCCCAAATTTTTATTTTTTATGTTTATTTTAAAATTTTTGCATTTTATTTCATATTTTTAAAACTATCATTATTATTTCATTTTCTTATTAATAATGTTTAGCTATTTTATTGGCTTCATTTTTGAAGAAGTTTTGGATCACAGAAGGGTTGCAACTATGGCAGGGGAGGATTATTGGTGTGGGGTGTTGGTGATGGGGGATGCATGGGAGGAGGCTCACCTTGGCATACATAAATGCTTGTGGGGCATTGTCCTGGTGGGTGGAGATTCACACTAAAACCGAAGGAATGTCAGGTTCCTGTCCTGGCGAGCTCTGCCACATTCTCTGATGCATCAGTAAGAATTGCTCAAGTACAGTGTCAATGACTAGTGAAGGAGGATGGTCCTTCGACAGGCCCTTGGTATTGATGACTATGCATATGAACCTCTATTCTTGAAATTGAAACTTAGTCTAGTATTATAGGATGCCTAAGAGTTTCCTCCTGGGAGCCTCCTTGTTGCTCAAATGTGGCCTCTCTCCAAACCAAACTCAGCATATAAATACATTACCTTCTCCCCAGCATGGGACATGACCCCCGGGGATGAGCCTCCCTGGCACTGAAGGATTACTACCAAGCACCAACTAGCAATGCAACTGGAAAAAGACCTTGACCAAAATGGGGAAAAGGTGAAGACAAATGAGTTTATATGGCTAAGAGACTTCAAATTGAGTCGGTAGGTCATTCCAGAGGTTACTCTTATGCACGTCTCAGCAGGATCTCTTGGACTGCCAAAGTAGATACTACCCCAAACAGCACAGCTCCTGAGGGCTCTAGAGACATCCAGATGCTAGTGTCAGGGCAAGTAGTTCAGGAGTTTGGTGCCTTGCCAATGGGCCCTACTTTTGAATTTGTGCTCCCCAGAGTGACAGAGTTGGACTAAGTTGTGACTTTTCTGTCCTTCTATTTGAACCTATACTTAGTACTAGAGTTGGTAGGTGTATGTCCAAGAGACTTAAATCTTTGGGCTGTTTATGTGCCAGATGGGTCCTGAATCTCAATAGAGTTGCAACACCTACTCTCCAGTTCATTGGTCTCACCCAGGACAACTAACACGGAGGTGATGATGGACAACTACCCTACCAAGGAACTGAGAGAGTCTACAACTGCAAGCAAGAGAGTCCCATCCATCAGCCCTATGGGATCACAGTCCCCTGTCAATGAGAGGTGAAGTGAACATCACCAACCCAGAATCCTCAGAATTGGGGAATGAACTATGGACTAAAGTAGACTTACTGGTATTCTACTGTAGACTTATTGTGATTCTAGCAATGGAAGAAATGATATCATTGATGTGGAGGCAGTGGCCACTGGAGGTTCTGAGGGGAGGGAGAGGGAAAAACAGGTGTAATATGTGGGCATTTTTGGGACTTGGGAATTGTCCTGAATAACATTGCAATGACAGATGCAGACCATTATATCTCTTGCCATAACCTACAGAATTGGGTGGGAGAGAGTGTAAACTACAATGTAAACTTTAATCCAAGCTTAGTGGCAATGCTTCAAAATGTGTTCATCAATTGCAATGAATGTACTTCACCTAATGAAGGATGTTGTTAATGTGGGAAAATGTGGGAGCTGTGGGTATTGGGGCATATGGGAATCCCCTATTTTTTATGTGATATTTGCATAATCTAAATATCTTTAAAAAATAAGAATAAACTAAAATAAAATAAAAAGGATCTAGTATAGTGACTGAGCTGTAGAAGGTGTCAAAAATATTTGTTTAGAATGAAATATGCTTTCTGGAAAACAGCCAGGTTGCTCTCTTTATCACAAGGAATGATGTGTAGACTGGAGCACTGGACTTCAAGATTTTTGTTCATTTACCTGCTAAGAAAATTTTGAAAAGTTTTACATGCCCTCATATATTTTAAATTTGATATCCAAATGTTCTAATCACAAGTTAAGATAGTTTTAGGGAATGTAGTTTTTAGCGTCTTGTGACTATTTCATTTAAAAATAAAATTACCATAACATTCTTTAAATGTATCAGTGGAATATAAACAACATTGTGATTTTATGACCCATCACCATTCATTTAAAAAATAAATGAATAAGTTCTTTTTTAGAGTTAGAAATTTTACCTTGTTCCTTTTTCTCCTCAAAATTATATTTCCATTCCTTTTCCCCCAGAAAATGTTCTCTTAATACATTATTATGCTTAAAGATGTAATTGATTACCATTTAATACATTTATGTATTTATATTGGTTGCAAATAAATAGGATAATTGATACACATTTAAGCATAATGCATTGCATATGTATATACTCTGTATGTGTATACCAGATTCCATCTATAGAGCACACATAATTTAATTTGCATATATGTAGAATATTGCATATATAGTCTACATATATAATCTGTATATATAGTAGATATATACTGTATATATGTACAGATTTTAGTTTTTTATTTTTAAAAATTTTAGTGAAGTGTATCATTCATACATGAGCATACATAATCAATAAGTATATAGTAAAGGTTGTGAACTTACAAAACAAACATGCATAACATCATACAGGGGTCCTATACCAAGTTTTAATTGTCTTATTTTTAATCATTAAATTCTATATTTTTTAAAATTCTAGATATAAAAACTCTTCTATCAACATTTATTTATAAAACTGATCAAATTAAATTAAATATATTGAAGTTTGATTAATAACTATTAAATATAAAAATTAAAATTCTATGAAGAATGTACACATGATGCAGAGTATACATGTATATTTGATTGCATGTTTTTTGAATACCCTATTTCTTTGCAACCAATATAGGAGAGTCAATTCTTGTCAGTGACCTATTAGCTGGCAAGTTGATTATGCCATCCTTAAATATTCTTGAAGGTAAAAATTGGAAACCACCTGACTTACAAAAGGATTTGTTTCCTAGCCACTATACCCATATAATTTTTCAGTTTCTGAGTATAAGTCTTATAAACAAGGTGCATCATATGATTACAAAGGAGAGATTTTATTATTTTATTATTTTATTTAGAGGCACCAGAGAATATTGAGGAAAATTAAATTATTATTGTTATTTAAATGTAGTTTGCCCAAATTAACTTTGGTCAAAAGTCTTTTGCCTTATGTTTTAAATACCTTTCTCAAATCCTTGAAGCAATAGATTTAGGCCTTTCAGTTTAAGAGTTAATTCTTTCAGGAGTCCAGATATTTCTGTATATGTAATAAGGAAACCAGTAAAAATTTTGTCAATGTTAACTTGACTAAAATGGAAAGGGAAGAAGAAAAAGGAAAAAAATAAGTGAAATGGGTTTTAACAAAAATATGTTATTTTGCAGACACAGAATTGCATATTTTACATGCATATTTCATCTATCCTCACAGCAAGGCTAGGAAGTAATTATTACAAATTTACAGATGAAGAGACTGAAATTTAGCAAAGTCAAGTACAAGAAAAAACTGATTTAAAGTCAATCAGAAAGTGATGGAGGCAAAATTCAAATTCCAGGTGGGTCTTACTCCAATGCCCCTGTCTTGCCCCATTATGCCTTATCTAACTGTGGATGCACACCTGATTTGAACTGGTGATTAGTGCTAGAGGACAGACTAAAGCTTCCTGAAATATGAATATGCCATTAAAGCAGGTACTTTATGGTGTGGAATGAATGACCAACAGGATCTCAGGCTTCAGTGATACATAATCTGGGGGACAGAAATGATTGATAGATGCACATTGACAAAGCAGAAAATTGAGGAAAAAAAGTTGCCTCAAACCAGAAAGTATTAGAAGCAGCAGGAGATAACACTTACGAAAAAAATATACAGAAACCTTAGAAAAGATAAAATTGCTAATCAGTCGTCGGTAAACTCAGCAGGCAATAAGTTCCAAAGAGCTGCTAATGAATTATTAAATTGAAACATGGCCCAGGATTAAGATAAAACGGAGCCAGAAAATGACATCTTCTAAACGATATGAAACAAATGTGACAATCAGCAACTTTGAAAAGATTGTGAGGATGTTAAGGGGGTGCTATCTGCTTCACATGTTTCTACATCAATTATGCATTTTAAAGTAAACTTAAAGAGGTTTCTAATTAAGCTCCTTGTGCAGCTGTCAGAGGACTTTTTTCTTTATTTAGTACCAAGTTTAAAGCCTGTGATAAAACATCCATGATTACAAATACCAAGCGAAAGAGCAAATGAATTAAAGATGTGCCCGAGATTCTGAACACGATTCAGGTATCTTCTGACTAGAGTTGTCTACATTATCTCAAACTGCTCTCTTTGGAATTTTCCAGGATCTCATTCTCTATTTCCTTAAAAATGTGTGTTTGCTGTATATGATTCAATTATAAATGAGTCTAATAGTTTGAAATTATTAAACCACCAAGAAGGCTCACTAGTGCCCAGGGAAGGAGAAGATGGGCACTGCTTAGAACAGAGAGGTGGTGAGAAGTTGCCCACCAGCCCTGCATCTTTGTGCTTATTTAGGGAGGTAGCCCTGAGATCCAGTCTTTTTAAGGTAAGAAAAGGTTGTATGTCAATTATAATTTCTTCCTTTATATATCAAGAGCCATATTGCTGGAGACACAGTTTCACTTTAAACTTTGTGTGCATGAGAAAGTGACTATGAGGCAGGAAGTGGGATGAGCAGCTCTTCTCAAAGTATGGTAAGGGGAAGTCAGAAAAAGGAGGACAGGAAGTCAGAAGAAGTCATTGAAACCCACGTGGACAGACGTTGTATTTTAGAAACACTTGGCTAAGTTTTGGTCAGTGAAAACGGCTGATACCTTAAGGGAGAATCAGAACATCTGGAATGGTCGTCTGCTTACCCAGCCCATGTTTGATAATGTATCAGCCGTTGGAGGTTGAAGGAGGTATATAGATAATGCAGAGAGAAGTAAATACATTTTGCTGATTTCCCACAAGCTATGGAGTGTATGTAGAAAATCCAGCAAGTCCCACAGCAGACAGAAGTGGTAAGAGTCTTGGCGGAAGGCATCAAGAGAACAAAGAGTACAGAAGCCTTCGTCCAGAGGCAATGGTGGTCTCCACACTCACATAGTAGTAGTGGTGGAAAGATATCTAGAAACTGGGAGAGTTTCACTGGGTGGCCTTACTGAGCACAGAGGCTGATATCTAGAGAGAAGCATGATAAGGTCCCTTAACCAGGGCACCATGAAGTCTCAGGTTTCAGAACCTGGAGCTGAGGCCCCTTTTAGTATTGCTAGGAAGTTAGTTGCTTGCTTTGTGCAAAGAATATGGCATTTTAGGAAAATGAAGAGGAAGCAGGGAAGAAGACTTGAAAGACTGAGCATTTACCCTAAAGAAGATGCAAGGTGCAAGAAGATGGAAAGAACCAGTGGCTTCTCTGTGTCACCCTACCAGAGTCTCCATTACCCAGCAAAATGAGCTCAACTACAACACAGAAAGACATGTGTTCTGTTTAGTTTAACTAATATAGAAAGCTATGTCTCATGTGAGACTCCAAAGTAAACAAGTGCTGCTCTGTAAATTCTGTGCTCCTTCTAGCTCATTGTTCCACATCTTTAGAACATCACAACTTTCCTCATTACCCAAGATGGTGGCATTTTCACCTGAAGGAGGCTGGAGAAAGAAGAAGAAGGAAGGAAAGGAGAGGCATCAATTCTCTTTTAAGGAAGTCTCTTAGAAGCTACCTAAGGCACATCCACTTATGCTCCATTGTCCAGAACTTAGCCACATGGCTACATTTAGCTGCAAAGGATGCTGGAAAATGTGGCTTTTATTTTGCATAGACATGACTAACTAAAAATACTATTTTGGAAGAAAGATGAGACTTTGGCAGAAAATTAGGGGCTCTACCACAGAATCTCGGATGTAAGATGATATAAAGTGGGATCTCATGACAGATAATACAGGCCACATGACAGTTTATTAGCCTTTCAGAATATCTCCCAGACTTTGACAGTACCTGGACTGCAAGTTCTGGCTGATAATATAGTAATCTTCATATTTTTATTTTTCATCATAAGTATTTCAAAGAGAGGTTAGAAGGAGTAATGTCCACTTTCCCTGGTCAAACACCACTCAAAATCTATCTTTGAGGTTTTGGTTTTGATTCTTCAGGAGTTGCAAGAAGAAAGAGGCAATTTAGTATGGCAAACTGCATCTTTGCATATTTTGGGACTTTATTTTTAATACTAATCTTCAGCTTTTCCCTCATTCCCCTAAGCGTTAAAGCAAAGAAAATCAACCATTATTTTTCCTCAATTCTACATTCCCCGTTAAGTTACTGACTAGTTGTCTTTGCCCCTCATCTGAAATTCTTACAAAAGTGGTCTTTATTTTATTCCCTGCGGAATGACTGCTTCCTCTTTATTCTGGATACCACTCCTTGCCTTTACTGAAGCAAAATTTTATTTATAAATTTTAAATAACATTATTGGTTATAACATTCTATAACTTTAATGGTAGCACATAAAATACACCACTTATTTCAAGTGTACAATTCAATTTTTTTAAAGGAAATTTACTAATTGTGTAACCATCACCATAAATCAATTTTAGAACATTTCCAGCATCCCAATAAGATCTTTCCTTCCCATTTATTTTATTTTGCTTTTATTTTTGGAAGTACCGGGGATTCCCAGGAGCTGGTATGTGTGAAGCTAGAGCGTAACCACTGACCCACACCCGCTCTGTCCCATTTACTTTTTTAAAAAATTTATTGAAGTATCTCACTCATACATGAACATAAGCAAACAATAAGTGTATAGCAATAGTTGTGACCTTACAAAACAAACGTACAAAACATCACACAGGGCTCTCATACCTCACCCTACCACCAATACGCTGCTGGTAAACATTTTTAACGAAAGATTAAAGAGCATCCTCAAGATACCACTACTAACCAAAGGATTTCCCCCAACCCACCCTATTATTGTTATTTTTATATCATTTATACATGAAAATACATAAACATTAAGTGTATAGTAAAAGTTGTGAACTTACAAAGCAAACAGGCATAACATCATACAGGGGTCCCATACATCAACCTTCCACCCACACCATGCATTGTCGTGAGACATTTGTTACAAATTATGAAAGAATATTGTCAAAATCTTACACTAATTATAGTCCTTATCTTATATTTGGTGCATTTCCCCCCCAACCTACCCTATTATTATTTTTTAAAATATATTTTTATGACAGAAGTTATAAACTTACAATCATGCCCATGTGCAGAATTCCCAAACAACACCCCTCTATCAACACACCACACTGTGGTGGAACATTTGTTACAGATTATGAGATAACATCATCTGATTGTTACCAGGTCCATAGTGTACATTTGGCACACATTTTCCATACTCCCCCATTATCAACACTGTACATCTTTGGCATAGATGCAAGAATATTACATTATTACTGTTAACCACACTCCATCGGTCACTCCAGTTGTATTTTTCCCATGCTTCTCCACATTCCCACCACCCTGCAATAGAGATGTATATCTGCTCTAGCTCACAGAGGACACTCTTGCATCTGTACTAGCAACCATTATTCCCATCCACCTCTGGGTTTACTGTGCTATTCAGTCCCTAGATTATTATCTGGCTTTCTATCAATTGGCATTTACATACCTAGACTACAATTTTCAGCCACATCCCCATTTATAAACCAGACTTTCCTCACTATAATGTGTTACTATCAACTGTATACATTTCCACACTTTTACAGTAAAGTTAATTAAAATTTCTACATACATTAAATATCAGTAGTCCATCTCAGTCCTCCTCTTATCTCCTTTAAGAATCCAACATCTACCACCAGGTCTTGAAGATATTTTCCTACATTTTCTTCTAGGAGTTTTATGGTTCTTGCTTTTATATTTAGGTTTTTGATCCATTTTGAGTTAATTTTTGCATAAGGTATGAGATAGGGGTCCTCCTTCCTTCTTTTGCTATGGATATCCACTTTCCTCAGCACCATTTGTTGAATGGATTACTCTGACCAAGCTAGGTGGGTTTGACAGGCTAGTCAAAAATCACTTGACCATAGATGTGAAGGTCTGTTTCTGAACCATTACTTCGGTTCCATTGGTCCATGTGTCTGTCTTTATGTCAGTACCATGGTGTTTCTACCACTGTAGCTAGGCAATATGACCCAAAGTCTGAAAATGAGAGTCCTCAAACTTCGCTTTTCCTTTTTAAAATGTTTCTGGCTATTTGAGACCCCTTACCCTTCCAAACAATCTTGATAATCATGTTTTATTTTAAAAATGCTGATGGAATTTTTATTGGGATTGCATTGAATCTGTATATGATTTTGAGTAGAATTGACATCTTAATGATATTTAGTCTTCCATTCTGTGAGCATGGATGTTTTTCCAATTATTTAGGTCTTTTTTTGATTTAACAATGAGTTGTAGTTATCTGAGTACAAGTGCTTTACGTCATTGGTTAAGTTTATTCCTGAATATTTGGGTTTTATCTGTCATATTTTATTTTTGCCACTCTTTTGACACTTTTAGTTACTTTTACTGATATGATCTTCATTTCTGGACTCTCTTCCAGGCCTTTCTCTGGCTTTTCTTTTCAGGCTGTAGCACACATTTTAGTATTTCCTGCAAAGCAGTTCTCTTGGTTACAAACTCTCTCAGTTTCTGTTTATCTGTGAATATTCTAAACTTGGCCGCATTTTTGAAAGACAATCTTGCTGGATATAAGATTCTTGGCTGGAAGTTTTACTCTTGCAGTATCTTAAATATATCATACCACTGTCTTCTTGCCTCCATGGTTTCTGGTGAGAAATCAGCACTTAATCTTATTGGGTATCTCTTATATGTTATCATTGCTTTTCTCTTGCTGCTCTCAGAATCCTCTCTTTGTCTTTGGCATTTGACATTCTGATTAGTATGTGCCTTAGAGTTGGTCTATTTGGATTTCTTCAGATGGGAGAGTATGTCATGCTTCTTGGACATGTCCTTCAAGAGGGCTGAAAATTTTTCTACCATTATTTCTTCAAATATTCCTTCTGCCCCCTTTTCCTTCTCTTCTCCTTCTGGCACAACCATGAAATGTATGTTTGCCTGTGTCTTGCTTTAGTTTAGTTCCCTGAGAACTTGTCTAAGTTTGTCCAATCTTTTCTTCATCTGTTCTTTTGTATGTTCACTTTCAGAGGCCATTTCTAGCTCAGCAATCCTTTCATCTGGCTCCTCAAATATGCTATTATATGATTCCAGTGTATTTTTAATTTCATTTATTGCACCTTTAATTCCCATAAGATCTGCTATTTTTCTACGTATGTTTTCAAATTCTTCTTTGTGTTCATCCAATGTCTTCTTAATATCCTTAATTTCTTCAGCCATCTCATTGAATTTATTTATTTATTTATTTATTTTTTTTTTAAAGATTTTTATTTATTTTATTACATATCTCCCCTTCCCCCCCATTGCGGGGACGCGCCAAGACTTGGTCACTGCGCAGGCGCGGCTTTCCCCGCTTGTGGGCGGCTTCTGCTTCCATCACGGCCGGCTTTTTCAGTTCGCGGGT
>PVKH010020395.1:0-14594 GCA_004027955.1 Chaetophractus vellerosus | reverse complement strand
TACCCTTTGACTGTATTAAATTCAGTTGAGGGGCCTTTGATTAGATTACTTGATAAGATTGCTTTAGGCTTTTGATTGTACTACTTCAGTGAGACCTCACCCTCTTGCTGGTTCTGACAAAAAAGACTGAATGGACAGAGAGAGGAAAAAGGGAACTTCCAAGTGAGAAAAAAGACTACAGTTTTGCCTACAGCTAAGCTGCAAGATCAGGAGCCCTAAGAGACAAGCCCTATGCCAGGAGAGAGAAGACTACAGAATCGCTTAAGCACAAGGCCCCAAGAGGCTGGGCCCACGGAGCATCTCAAGAGGAGACAGTAAGACCAGAGAGGAAGGCTGAAACCTCACAGAGTTAGTCGGCCATCTTGCTTCACCACGTGGCAACATACTGGGATCGACAGTAGCTGACTTTGCTCTGCTGATGACTTGATTTGGTCATTTCACAGCCTTGGAACTCTAAGCTTTTATGTCCAAATAAATCCCCATTTAAAAGCCAACAGATTTCTGATACTTTGCATCAGCAGCCCTTTGGCAAACTAAAACAACCCCCATATCACCATTCATTTTATTTGTGCCTGAGCTCTGTGCTTTCAAGTCATATAAAAACTATCTGGTGTCTATTTCTCCTTAAGACCTGCTTCATAGCCATCATACTCATTACTCTATTCTCTAGCCTATTAGTAATGTAATTCAAACCTACTTATAAAGGATAATTGGGAGGAAAGTAGACCTTTCTGACCCTACAGTCAGCATAGATTTCACTACTAGCATGGTAGTACTGATTTGAAGAATCTGTTAAGAGGAATAGCGGTAGTTGTCTATTTGAAACAAGTGATCAAAAAGTTTAAAGGAGGAAATGAAGTGAGAGTGGAAACTGTAAATATCCAAAATATAGAAGAAGCATCTGTTATATAATGTACTCTGACTCGTTTTTCAGATAACAAAAAAACAATTATAGCTATATATCATGTACCACACACTGTTCTAAATGATTTCCATATATGCACTCATTGAATCCTTACAACATCCTAGTCCCCACTTAATAGAAGAAGAAACAAAAGCACAGAGAACTGAGGTAATTTGCCCAAGGTCATACAACCAGCAACTGGCAGGGCTGGAGGGACTTTGTGTATGTGCCAGCCGGTGTGTGTGCCTGTGTGTGTCTGCATAATGATCTAAAACCAATAGCATTATTTACTAGCACTAAAGGTGCTTCTGAAAATAGACTGTTAAATAGGTAATACATTTAAAATAATATTTAAAATACATCCTCCATTAGCTGCATTATAACTAGGTGGTTTGGAGCATGGACTCTAAACCTGACTGCCCAGATTCAATTCCTGGCTCTTATTGCTCAGGTTGAAAGCACTGTTCTCATAGACAAGTCATTTGAGCACTCCAGCTCACTTTCTTGGGATAATAGAGCTTTGTGTCACAAAGGTTTGTTAGGAGGATTTAGGGATTTAATCTATCTAAAGTATTTGACAGAAGGTAAGTGTTGTGACAGTGTAAGCTGTTAAAATAATTATTATTTTAATGGAATCAAAGCTATCTAATATGCATATACATATTAAAAAGGAAAAAAAACCCTCTTATGCACGTATTTTTAAAAAGCATCTCTTTCATTTGTTCCAAATGTACATTTTTTGTTCCCATTATCCCCAATCAATGTCAAATAAAATCTTAAATAAATCTGGTCAATTGTGTATTTATGGGCAACAAAAATGAAGTTAGTTCAAAGTAGAATTAACACCCTTGAAATGACCAAGTCAAGGCATTGTAGAGTGGGGTTTCCCTTTTCTTTGAAGATTACCAGGAGAGTCATACAAGAAACGAACATGTTAATGCTGGAATAAACAATGCTTTAAATCAGCAGTTCTAAACTCTAATGTATATCAGAATGATCTAGAAAATGTATTCAGCCACAGATACCTAAGTCATCTTCAGAGTATCTGAGTCAGTAAGTCTAGGAAGAGGTCTGTAAATTTGAATTTCGAAGAAATGCCAAGATAATTGTAATGCTGCTGATGCTAGCATTATAGTTTGAGAACCATTGCTTTAAATCTTTAAGCCATATACAGTCATTCTGTGGAAGGGATAGAATTGTGTTGCTTTGTTGTTTTTTGCTTTTGATTCCATTTTTTAAATGATGCTGAAAGATAGTAGTTAACGTTAAGATATGTTGGAAGATTTGTACACAAAAATTCCTATCAGAATATCAAGACTTTAGATTCAATAATAGATTTCCTACTCTAAGCGGTAGTGTGCTACTTTTAAATGTCACTTAGTTGGTTAAGTGATTGAAAATAAAGAGTTGTGAATTTTTACAAGCACACTTCACAAGTATTCAACAAGATTTTCCTTTGCTTAGAAATGTCGACCCTTCCTTAGCTGCTAGGCAAGCTCTCTCAAAATTATTTTTTAATATTACTCTCCCTGGAGAGCTCTCCATGATCCATAAGATATTGTTTTCCCCCCTCTGACTTCTAACAAATCGAATATATTTCCAATGAAGCAACTTAACAGGTTGTAGTTTAATTTGTAAATTTGCACATCTGTTTCCCTCTGTAGAGTATGAGCTCTTATTTGTCTTTGAAATTTCAACAACTAGCTCAGTGTCTGGAACATGGCAGACACTAAATGAATATTAGATAAATGAGTAAATAAATGATACCCAGTGTGTTAGGGTGAGTCACATACCCCAACAGAAGACATGTTCTTAATCTTAATCTGTATTCTTGTAGGTGTGAATGCATTTGTAAATAGGACCTTTTGAGGATGTTTATTAGTTAGATATTGCCGAGCTGAATCAGGGTGGCACTTAATCTGTATGATCAGAGGATGTTTTAGTTTGCTAAATGCTGCCTGTAATGGTTTGAGTTTTATGTAATTATGAATTCCAAAAATATAAATTGGATTATGCTTGAAAACTCATCTGTTCATCTGGGCATGATTGGTTTATGATTAGGGCATTGACTGGGCTGCAGTGAGTAGGGTGTTAAGCCCCACCCCTTGGTGGGTGTGGTCTCAAGTTTAAAAAGCAAGACAGAGATTGGAGAGAAGCAGATTTGAGAAGCAATTCTGATGTTGGAGTGAGCCGATTGCCAGATAGTCTATAGCTGGCCTTGTGGAGAGACACAATGCATAGAGATCCTCATGGTCTACAGCTGAACTTATGGAGGAAACAGAAGCTAAGCCCAGAGAGAAACGCAGCCCCAGGAACAGAGGAACCCAGAAGCCTGAACACTTGAGACGTCGGCAGCTGTCTTGCTCCAACACGTGGACTTTGGTGAGGGAAGAACTTTATGCTTTGTGGCCTGGTAACTGTAAGCTTCTACCCCAAATAAATACCCTTTATAAAGACTGACCAAACTTTGGTGTATTTCAAAAGGCACACCTTTGGCTGACGAAAACACTGCCCAAGAAAATATCAGGATGGGTTAGCTTTTAGAATGGGAATTTTTTTTTTAGAATGGGAATTTATTAGGTTAAAACCTTACCATTCTGAGGCTGTGGAAATGTCCAAATCAAGGCATCATCAGAGATATCTTCTCACCAAAGGTTGGCTGCAGGCAATCCTGGACTCCTACGGCGTGGCAAGGCAAAATGAGGACTGGTCTCTGCCCTCTCCTCCAGGCACACTTTCTCCTTGAGCTCAGCTGTGGACGATCAGGCATATGGCTCATCTCTCCCCTCTGACCTGCCCCACTCTTTGCCAAGACCACTATTAAATGTTATTTATTCAAGAAACTCCATCTCACAATTATGGGATTCTCATGATGGAACCAGATGCTCACGGAAGTTAACTGGTGGTTTTTTAGAAATTCAAAGTACTTGCTTATTTCCTTCTTTTGTAACATTAATATCTTTCCAGTGTTCCTGGTTGCCTGGAAACCTTTAGAGACTTACAAACTTTTATAGCGGTTTGTAGGTTTCATAGAAGTGGGTTACTTTCAGAAAGAACTAAGTCTTAGCTATTGTCACTATTATAAGGTCTTCTGAGTGAATTGCTGACATTTTAAAGTATAGTGATTACATTTTTATTTTTATATTTATCATGGTTTATTTTGTTGCATTTAAGCTGCTTTATCAACTACTTTACCTTGATTTATATTGGTTCAGAATCTCAAGCAACACATTTTAGATTAGGTTAAGCCTTTAAAAATGGTTTCTAACAATCAGTATGCCAACACTGTATGTGTATACATAAATTTTTGTTTGCATTTAAACACATGCACGGATAGCAATAACTCAGATTTTAGGCACATTGCAATTCCTATAATTTTGCTGATTGTTCACATCAGCTCCTTGAAGCTCATTTAGCAAACCAGAAGATGTTTGTTTATAGGTGCTGATGTAGAACTAGGAAAAGGTAGCTGAAACTAACAAAATGAAAATATTTAACCTGTAGTAAGCATGTACTGAATATATTAGAATATACAGATTCAGATAACTGAATTTTGTTGAATTATAATTATGCTTGAGTATGTATTGAGAATTGATTATTTAAATGTATTCAACTTATTTAGAAATTCAGAGCAAGAACTACATCAAATGTTCTTTCTCTTTAAATATGAAAATATGTAATACAAATGTTTTAGCACCACATAAGATAGTTGGAGGGAAGTAATCCTATCCTTATTTTAGCTATACCCCCACTGCTACCTTTTCATTGCTCTATGATGGAAATCTGTTACCATTAGAAAAAAGCAATAAGAGTGAGCATAAATGTTGTAAAGTGTTTTCAGAGCTTAAGGATTACTAGTGAGACAGTGAAATCAAACCAGGAAATGATCCTTATGGGCAAGTTTTCAGTTTAGCTCCCATGTAATATATCTGTTAACATGTAGATAGTTGTTAATAAGCAAGGAGATGGACATTTTCAATTTACACCATTAATTCACGGAACAAGGAAAAACACTCGTGCCATTTATTCCAACCACCATTTAATCCTTCTCCTTCTCATATCCTTAATTATTTAATTATAAGTTATAATATAGTAATTACTAATACTATTATTGTTGTTCCTAACATTTGTTTATCATATGGCAGACACTTCTCTAAATCCTTTAATCCTTACAATGGATCTATCCATTGATTTCAGCTTCTTGCTCTTATGGTTTTCTAACTTAGCTTCTGGGGGCTTCTCTCTGTGGTCTCCTCTCTCTGTATTCATCCATTTTTATAAAGGACTTCAGTACAAGGATTAAGACCCATCCTGAGTCTAACCCTACTGAAGTAATCTAATCAAAGGTCCCACCTACAATAGTTTCATACCCACAGGAATGGATTAACTCTAAGGACATGATCTTTTCTGGGGTCCACAAAAGCCTCAAACTACCACAGTGTTCCATTTTGTAAAGTTCTTATTGCCGGACAAATGTCATCTGGCAGAATGAAGTGTGCATAAAAGTGACTTTAATTCTGTTTGATCATTCTCCTTTCAAGCCTCAGAATGTTTTTTTTCTCCTTTTTACCTTTAAAATTAAGGGTTAATTTTGCAGTTGCGTTCTCTAAATGCATGTGAGAGAGGAATGTGATAAACAAGTGAAATCCACAAATAATCATCCAATATCCTCTTAACTAATTGTTTATCTTCTGCTGAAGCTTTTAGCAGTATTGTGAGTATTTAGCACAATTGACTTAGTTTTATTTTAACTGAATTAATTTATTTCATGATTCTTTCCCTTCTTCTGGGAATCCTGGGGGGTAATAAAATTTAAACACCAAAAGAACGCTACAACAGGCAGTTGGAAAATACAATATGTATGTACAACAGCCCTTAAATAATGAACTAAATTAAAGCTACTTGCTCTTCACATTGCTGTATAGATTTTATAGCGAATGCTTCAAGTTCTAACCTTCAGCCTACTTCTAGGGTATAGTAAAGAAAGCCCTGGCTTTGGTGCATGAGTAAGTTGGTTTGTTGCTGACTCTATCATTGGCTAGCTGTGTTGCCTTGGGCGAATAAGTGAAACTCTCATTCAACTTGTGAATTTTCTCTTGTGTAGAATAAGAATAACCACATCTATATTTCCAGACTTATTCTAAGGACTAAATAAGATAATGCCCATTAAGTACCTACCACTCTGCCTAGCAAATAATTCCCCCACAGTAAATAGTAGCTATTGTTGTCATTATAATTACTTTATGATAGGCTGTAGTTTTGTAGTTGTTGTTTAGGTCTCTTGCTTCCTTCACTGCAGAGTATTTTAAGGATGAGGGATAGGAGAATTCATTTGTGCTCCTTGACTCTGGAGAGTGATATACAGTTCCTGAAGTATAGGGTTATTACATTTCACATACAATGTTGGGAAGAGGCTTTGATGCAAGATAGAAATGAGATCACACCTTTCAGGGCCTGGCAGACCAAGAAGAGTTTTGCTGGGTCAAGAGATAAAACTAATAGGCTATGCATTGGCAAAGGCAGATAGAAAATCCAAGGTACAGTATCCATATATTGTCTCTAGCTCAGGTATGCTTGTGCAGCCCATTGTAGTAACAGGCGCAGGTATCCAGTTGGAGGTAGGGCATAGCAGGAAGAACATCCAGGAAGTCAGACAGAGTTGATATCCTCTCTCAGAAACATTGACCATTTGTAAATCCATGTTCACACTAGTTATTGCAAACAATGAAGGGTGTAATGCAGGGACCCAGGTATTAGAAATAACTGGAAGGTCAAAAAATGGAGAAAGAGCAAGTGCTGGAGGAACAAGGAAGAATAGGGTTGTTATTCTCATTTCAGGAAGCTGCTTCCTCTCCACCACTCACCACTAGTCTGCTGGAGGCATTGTTACTGTGGGAACTGCATCACTAATGCTGCATTTCCCGATAAATAAAGCTTGTACTGCTAACCATGCCTCTGAAACTACTATCATTTGTAGAGGCTGCAGCCAACCATAATCACCCTAAGTCGCCAGCTCTTGCTGCCTACGTCAGAAGCAGAAAGAAAAAAAATGTATTTCCCCTTTCCCTTGTCTTATAATTTCCCAGCAGTGCCTCCCATTGGCAATATCAAATAGAATCTCAAATTGACAGGAAGTCTAACAAATGTAGTTTGCAAACATCCAGCCCTAACAGGAAAGTGAACACAGAAGGGTGTGTGTTGAATTGTGAGAAAAATAGACCTTGAATGATGTACTAACAGCAACAACAACAACAACAATAATAGAATAATAGAACTATAGTCAAAGGCTGGATAGGAAAGCATCTTCCATCCATAAAGGATAGGGTTTGCCCTGTATTGGGTATTCAGGGTAGAGCTCAGTACTAAGGGAAGTCTAGGGAATTTGATGAGCTATGGAGATTTACGTTAGATAGGGACCTGTTCTGGAATGATTTAGCTTAAATATGTCCAAAATGATAAAAAACATAAACTGCATGTCTTCCTGGGGTACATCCTTAGCTAGTTTCTATCCTGTAAGATTCAGTTTGGGCACATCTCAAAAAAGCCTTTCCTTCCTCATCAAATCCTTCCTACTGAGTTAAGTGCCCTCCTACAGCCTCCTGAGCATCACAACATTCATATGGTTTTAAAGGTATGTTTAGATATATTGGTATCCTCAGTAACCCATAATCTTCTTGAGAGAAAAAAAAATCACCTCTTATCCATTTCTATACATTCTGTGTTTAGCACATTACCTAGTACTTAGTAGGCACTAAAATAGAATTTATTAACTGGGCTTAACTGTTCTGGTTGACATCATCACCTACTTTCCAGTATCACCAACTGATAGAAACATGTCTACATTTTCTATACACATTCAAATTTCTTAATGTTTTTTTTCAATTCAGCTTTACATTCTTTTCCTCTCTCTGTCATTTGCAGAGCAAAAATTAGATAAATGAAATGGTGCATAATGTATAAGTCACCTCTATTTCAACTAGGAATAATGGAGAACATATCAATTGCAATATTACATATAAATCTTTAAAAATATTCACTTGTGATACACTAATGAATGTACATAGAATATGCATTATTTTTCCAATATTGTGAACACTGTACTATTACTAATAATCTTATCAGATAAAAACAATATAGTCAAGTTATAAAAATAAAATACACACGGGGAAAATATAAAAAAAATATGTCAAAGACTTGCTGAATGTAGTACTGGGAGACCACAGAAACTCTTATCCATACTGGTAAATTAATACAACCATTTGATTGTATCTTTAAAACTGAAGATGCATATAACCTACCAGCAATTTTACTTCTAAGTATGTTTTCCTCATATGTCTAGGGAGACATATAAGAAGGCTCTTAACAATATAAGATTTTAATGGGAAAAAAACTGACAGATGTTGACATCTCTCCCTTAGAATATAGATATATTGTAGTATATTCATATAATGACAATGAAAACATATGAAGCAAAGATATTGGTAATAGTACGCATGAACATCTCAAACATGAGGTTGAATGAAATATCTATATGAGTATGCACACAGAATATAATGTTTTAAAATATGCAAAAAGAATTTCATATATATGTACATATGTATAAAAGCATAAGGCCATGCATGGGAATAACTAATGTCAAATGAGGAATAGTGGTTATCTTTGGTGGGGAGAGAGGAGTGTGATGTGGGACTGGTAATGTTTTCTTATGCTAGTGGTGGTAATTATGTTTATTAAAGGAATTTTAAAAGTCTTCTGTGTATATAAATTGTTTTATAAAATAAGGTAGTATAGTGTGTCAATTATAAATATAGCGCCAAAAATAGGCTCTTGCAACTTGCTACTAGTTTCTTTTCCTATCTCTCTGTTTTACTGTCATCATTGCTTTATAAATTATACCTTCAAAAATATTTTTTATTGAAAATTTTAAAAGTTTGTTTTGTACTCATTGGGTGAGATTCTTGAAAATTCATCCAGTTTTACTCTTGGTAACCTGTCTTTGTAATTCTTTCTAATTATTAGCAATATGGAGTTGTCAGCCTGGGATATTGAATGGCATAACTTAGTAAGGCATGAGTTTAAATATTTGACCATTGGAGTGATGTCTGACATATTTGGATGTTGAAAAGATGAACCTAGAGAACTAAAATGATGAAAATTATTTTAATTATAATGTCATTCTTCATTATACATTAATCTTGCATATGAACATTTTATGTTCTGAAAGAGCTAACTTCCTTGCATGGCATTCTAGGTACATCTTGGACCTTCTCATTGTCACACAGGGCTCCCAGGAACCCCCTGAATTACTAGCTCCTAGACCTTAGTCAGATGCCACTAACTTACCCCTTCCTTATTATAGTCTCCTACTTTTCCTTTGGCTTAAAACACAATTATTGTTTGACGAATTTAAAAGTAAAGACCTCCAAGCATTCCCTTTATAAAATCTTCTTGAAAGCAATCAAGCTTATAAAATATTGACTGCTCATTATTTTAAAAGCTTACCTTATAGAAAGATAAGGAAATTAACAAGGGTACTATTGAGCTGTTTGGGTTCATTTTAGTAAACATAACTTGTTTTTCCTTTATTAACTCAGTTTTTGCATCAAAATACAGAAAACTTTTTGGCAAAATGTGCTGAACTTTTGGGGGTCAAATTCCTTGAGCTGCTTATCTCTGAAGAACTAATTTTCTTTCCCATCTCTCGCCCATACCAAGTAGGAAATGTAATTGCAGATTCTATTCAAACTAATTAAAAATGTGTCCCAACCTTGCCTTTTTCTCATGGTCAGAGCACTGTTAGTTTTTCTTAATGCAATAGAAGAATATTAAGAGAAAATTTCCCCACTTGGGGAAAACAAAAGAATACAATAATCAAAAGATTATCTGAGCAGTTCTTCAATTCATCAGTTTATATTCTGATTTTTCATTCTATAATAAACAAAATCTACATTCACACTGTTGATATCCAAGAGCTGATTTGTTATTATAACTATGGAATCTTGACTTTTGATTGGATTGTGTCTGCCATGTCTGGCAGTGGTGTGTTCCTGCTATAATTGTCAAAACCCTGATGGCCAGATACCCCTCAGCTAAAGGATGTCTTCTGACATTTCAATGGCAACTGGCCATTCATTCATTCATTCATTCATATACTTGGTCATTCATTCAGGTTATTCAGCTCATAAAATGTATTAAACATTGTAATTGTTGCCCTGTAGAAACTAGGAGGGGTGGGACAGGAGTGAAAATACACATACATATGAAAATTTCATGATGATAGAGGAAGTGTTGTAATAGAAGCAATTACAAAATTGTATGAAGACTCAAGGTTGATTTTTGCTTATTTTATTTGTAAATTCCGATGTTCGTATTTTTATATTACATAACTTTTCTTTTTTTTTTTTTTTTTGAGGTACTGGGGGTGGGGATTGAACCTGGGACCTTGTATGTGGCAAGCCAACGCTCAGCCACTGAGCCACATCAGCTCCCCTGAGTTGTTTTTTTCGGTTTTTTTTTGCTTGTTGTTTGTTTGTTTTTTAGGTGGCACTGGAACTGAACCCAAGACCTCCCATGTGGGAAACAGGTGCTCAACCACTTGAGACACATCTGCTCCCCTCTAACTTTTCTTTATGATAAAAAAAATTGCATGTTTTATGTTTCAGTGTGTTTCCCTGTTTTCTTCTATCTTTTTTTCTCTTTCTCATCAGTCTTTGATTTGGGCCAGTATACTGTAGACCTATAGACTAAAATGCTGCCACATGATTATTTTATTATATAAGTTTATATCATCTCAAGGCTAAATATTTTATTAATTGAATTTTTAAAAATTATTGTTTATGTATGTCAGGCAACTATAAGTAGTATTTTCCATATGGCTAGCTCATGAGAATATGTGAGAATGAGTTGACCAAGAAAATATGCACCCACTCAGTAAGCATTGACTGCCTTCCATATTATGTGCCAAGCACCATTCTGTGCCCTTAGTGGGGTTGGTGAGACTATAGAGATGAGTGAGCATGCTCCTTACCCTCAAAAAAGAGATGGATACATAAATACACTATTAATGTGGCATATATGTGCCTTAGTTGAACACAGCCTCTGGCAGTAGTAATTCAGTGCTTCCATATTTTTCTTAGTTAATATGTACCTTTCCTGTGATCAGAGCGCATTCATATGCTGATAGCCAACGTGGGTTAATGCAGCAAATTGAACTGCCAATTCTAGTTCAGCAAAGATTAACGTTCCATATATCAAAAGCTCCTTTTATTCTGCAATGTGTGTTGTTGACTCTGTTCTCTCTCTGTCATTAATTTTGTTCTGTGGTAAACAGTTCTGACCCCTAATGCCTGACAGAGTGATGCAAGTGATGATGCTGGACTTACAACAAAGAAACAAAGGAAAAATACTGTGCAGGATCTTAAAATGCAAATTTTACAGCAGTTTCCCGCACATTCAAATAGTCAAAGCATCTAAGAGTGAACATAATTAAGTGATTAGGGATTGGTAGAAGTCATTTGCCTCTATGGAGGGCATCATAAACTCAGTCAGCTCAGAGTTTGATCAATAATTGTTTAAGTGGTAGCCTAGGACATGCTGGTCATGGAAATGTTCTGATTTCAGGGGACCTGTAAAAAACAGAGAGGCCAATTATCACTATATGATGCCAGGAATTTATTTTTTTGGGGCCACCACAATATTAACCTCATACATCTCTAATTCAATAAGTGCTCCCTTTTCCCAGAAAGCATATTCTGAATTAAAGAAAGCACACATGTGTTTGGGTAAAGAGCTCTGTGGGATGAGAGAAGTAAAAAAAAAAAAAAAAAAAAAAGGTCTTAATTCTCTTGGTAAAGTAAGGAAAGACTTTGATGAGCAGTAGGGTTTGGCTGAGTCCAAAAAGATATCAGTTATAGTGTAGACATTTTTTATTGTTTATAGCAAGTATTATTTTGTGGAGATGCTGTATAAGGTTAAACATTTCATGTAACAAGTATTCTCATTGATTTGTTGAGAAAGTAGATGAAAAGCACAAGGCTATTTAGATTCCACTTCTTAGAATCTGCCTTGCAGTATGTCAACTCTTATCCATTTCTAAGGAAAGGCTGTGCTAAGACCACCACCGATGGAAGGCTTCTTCTCCTGCAGCAGTTTTCTTTATGTAGTTGAAGTATTGGGTAACCAGTGGTCTCCCAAATAAACACATTTGTTTCCACCAAAATGATATAACTTTAAGTTTCAAAAATAAAGTCTGAAAGTGACAATTAGTTATGTAATTGCTTAATTTATTTGGTAATAAAGCTCATTTAATTTGTGCATATTTAAATTTCCCTGTATAAGTCCTAAAATAGGTAAAACAAATATTCCCAAAATATTGGGCTTTACTGTAGTGTTTCTGGAAATTGTTGCAAGAGGTATACTCCATCTTGTGGCAAGATGAATTTTCAAAGGAAAATCTCTTAAGTATGTGTGTGCATGTGAATACATGTTTGTGTATATGTGTGGTATGTGTATTTATGTATATATATATGTGATATATTGATACCTGTGTTTATAATATGTGTGTATTTATATGAATATGTTATGTATGTGTAATTACAAATGAAAGTAAAACTAATTTCCAAAATTGTTTCATTTAACAAAATCGCAGCTTTTTCTTCAGAAAATTTAACTTTCTGTCTTAGGTATATGAGACTCAGAGAGTTGATTTTATTTTAATAATTACAATTATAATTCCTGAACTATGAATGGAATTATATACTCTACCATTTCATTCAAAAATTCATTTTATTTTATCAGTTGAACAGAAGGTCAGTATTTTGCCTTGTCAAATTTGGTAGATCCTTTTAGAGTATTTTATCATCATTTCCTAGGAGGAAATAGTGTAGAGCATTTACTAATGTGTCTCCAGAGTTTCAGAAGGATTGGCCATGAAAAGTAGAAGAGAAAGTTAATTATTGTTCTGAGTGAAAAAATTCATTCCATGAATTTTAATTATGGCAATAGTTACGAATTTTATGATTTTTCTCAGTTTTGTCTATCATTGATGTTAGCCAACCATTCCTTCAAAACCATTTTATTCGCTACTAATCAATGTATATTCCCCAAATTAGTAGTGTTTGCTTGTTTGCTTGTTTTTAAGTGAAATAATGCTCTTATAAATGTATTGGTAATTTTAAAAGTATTATCCAAGATACTTTGGAATTGTGTTTGATATTATCAATCAGTTTAAAATTTTAGTTACAGCCCACACATAATAAAAAATCTATAAATTTTAGAACTACAAGAGACCATGGAAATTAACTTGTTTATTCCTCTCATTTTTTCTCAGACAAAATGAGGTTCAGAGAGACTAAGAACCTTTTTTTGAGATAACATAGATACCACTGGATTTGAAATAATAAGGTTAACAGGTTGAATGAAAATTTTGCTTATGGCATATGTTGCCATTTTTAGTAGGTGATTAGTCATTTTCTGTTTCCTGCAAGTACTTGACAGAAACTCAAACAGAAATGAATCATAGTTTCAAGCTGTTGCTCCCCTCATCCCCACCAAAAAGGATAGCCTGGAAATCATCCCAACAATTCTAAGAACTAAACTCTGAAAATGCCTTAAGGGGCTTGGCAGAAGTATTTAGCAATTTGAAAATTACAGCAATCTGTCACATCAACTTTTAATGAAAGGTAGGCTATAGAAACTTAGAAATGATGTGGCCAGAAAAAACGGAAAAACTCTTTGAATATTGTAAAACATATTTACCCCTATTACTCTTAAGATGTAGTTGGATTAACTTTCCTAAAGGTAGAATCATTGATAATCAGGAATTTATTAAGCAGATTAGAGGAGAGTTTTTGTGGGTTTTTTTTTTTTTTGGTCAGAGAACTAATATTTAGGATTCAGCAGAGGTGTATTCACAATATTATTATGGCATATACATTCAAGAATCGCAGTTCAAGTTGTTAAGATACTTTGCTATTTGAGGGATGACATCCTTGTAATTTTGAAATAATCATAATATTAAGTGCTTCAAATCAATTCATGAAGGTTTTTCTTTCAACCATATTAATATGGACAAGAATTTTAAAATTTAGGAAGCTGCTATTGTACAAGAGTCAAGTTTAACTGGAATCAGCATTTAGATAATGCTGTATCATGCCCTTAACACTTAAGTATTAAGGGAAAACTTAAGTATAAATGGCACTTTGGTTTCTATCTATCTATCTATCTATCTATCTATCTATCTATCTATCATCTATCTATCTATCTATTATCTACCTATCTATCATCTATCTATAAATAGTAATTCCCCAGCACCCATGTTCATGCACTATGTTACAATTTCTTCTCTTTTACTATAAATGCACACATATGCATATGAACAGGTTAATGCTACATGGAATGCTGATTTATGCTAGTAAATGTTGTTAGTTTGGATAATTACTGAAGGAGTAAGAGAGGATCAGATGTCTTTTCTTCTTCTTTTTTAAAAAGAATTATTTATTTATTCTCTCCCCCCATCCTCATTGTTTTGGGCTCACTGCCCGCTCTCCGTGTGTTCCACTGTGTCTGCTTGTCTTCTGCTCCTAGGCCCTTCCAGAGTGGAGAGAGGCTACTGAGTCTCTTGTGACACCTTAGCTCCCTGGTCTGCTACATCTTTTAATGTCTCTTAATGTCTCTATTCTGTGTCTTTTTA